>ML428319.1:0-113076 GCA_005239525.1 Nicotiana knightiana
TATATATATGGGTTCCAAGATCGATATTTGAGGCCCATTAGCACCAAATTTTATAATTTAAATTCATAATTTATAATAACTTAATTATACAAAGTTTGCATTTTCAACTACCAGTACAAGATACTTAAACTAAAGGGATTCTACGCTAAAATACTACACTTTGCTACGCTAAAAGGCTCTAAATTTTACTGCGCTAAAAAATAATCTAAACTAAAGATAAACAACAAATACATTTTAATCACAAATAAAACACAAAACGGCATGGAAACACAAAAGTATAAGTCCAGATGTTAACAGATAAATTTATTTCACAATTTTATATTTTTTTATAAAACACTAATATTTAATTAAGTCCGGATAAATGTAACATACTAGTTCGCAAATAAAACACAAAACAAAATAGAACACATTGAAATCAACTAATATGCATTATTATAAAAGTTTCAACATAAAATAAATCGAAATACCTTGATTTAGTATTTTCGGAAAGCAAATTGGTTAAAAATTTGGGTCCGAAAGAGTGAACTCACAATAATATGATGCTCTACTCCGAAATGGGACGGGGAGGGGGGGCAAATTTTTTTCTTCTTTTACTGTGACGAGGGGGGAGGAACAGATTTAGAGAGAAAGTAAAAAAATGGGGGAGAGACGATCTGGTGGGGTTGGGGAAGACCAAGAGGATTAAATAAAGCAGGTATAGCGCGCAAAAAAAAAAGCGCTATATGTATAGTGTACAAATGAACTGCGCTATACCTGGGCAGTTTTTTTTGTCAGGGGTATAATGCACTAACTCTGTGCGCTATACCTTAACGGCAAAAGTTACTGTTAAGGTCTAACGCACAGAATTAGTACGTTATATACACTTTTATCACTTTTTCTTTTACCACCTATTAAAGTTCTTTTTGTCCAAAAGGCCAATACTAAGATTCCGGAGCCAGTTATAATTGCTTTGATTTCTTACCTCGTAAACACCACCCCATCTAAACGGAAATCAAAAGCACATGCAATTTACATTAAAAGCTCATGTCCTGTATTGCAAGGTCCCCCTGAATTCTTTTCTATTTCTATCTGTTTGATTACTTCCGTATTTGAAATCCTCAAAGGTTGAACTAGAAAGGGAATAGCAGTAAGCTGAATTTTAAAACAAGTTAGTACTGTACAACATAAAACAGATCTAGAAAGAAACTAATTAAGCACAAAGAAATTACAAACAAGTTGATGTATAAATCTAGCACCATATATAAATTGTTTATAGCACCAAAGAAGGAGGGACAGTTCATGGCTCTAGCCTTCTCTGTGAGTACTGTTAAACAGCTAGCACTTCACCACATTTGTAGACCTTACTCTATGTAGTTGCCTGAGAGTGTTACCTTTACTTCTACTAATCACAACTAGGCATTATGGCAGCTCAAAGTACCAAATAGAGTATCTGGTTGCTTTGATTTTGAATGATGGAAGTCCCTTTTATCCATTAGAATGATGGAAGTCCCTTTTATCCATGAGTATAAACTTTATACTCCCTCATAGGTCTGGACGATCCATATACACACCTCAATTTCATTTTTAATCTTCCTTTGAACCATCGTATTGAAAGTACAAGAGAGGTGAATAGTAGCTTTTTAAAATTTTTAGTCGACTATTCCTCAANGATAGTGGGGTGGATTACCTCCAGGTACTGTCTAATAGGAGTCAAACTCATCCGACTGACCCCCGACGATGTAGTGTCGTCTTGTGGCCTGAAACCCGTGAGCCTCTACAGCATATCCAAATAATTCGCACTCGACATAGATCTCATAAGAATAGGCAGTGAAACGGGCAAGCCATCAGGGGGCAGGCAAAATAAAACCTCCACGTTCTGCAGCATGATGGTGGCCTCGCCAATGGGCAGGTGGAAAGTGTGCGTCTCCGATCGCCGTGATCAAAGCCCAGTCGAGCTGCATCCGGCCGATCTGAATAATCCTATAAAACCCCGTGTCCTCCAGGCACTGGACTATAGGGGGACGGAGATCGCTATCCCTAAAAAAATCCCACATGTCGTCCACTCTCCTAGCGCGAAGATTCTGCGTCAGTACCTGTCCATCCCATATATGGGCGGATCTATGATCTCCCTGTAGGACTAATAGCTCTGGAGAGTAAGGGACGAGATGTATAGGCGGCACATCCATGTCGTCAACTGTAAATCAAAACAACATTAAATGTATGTTTAATCTGTAAATTAAATAATAATTTTGTGAGTTACACAATTTTTAGAGTTATACAATATTTATATCTATGGGTTTCAGACTCGATATTTGAGGCCCAGTAACACCAAACTATCATTAAATTCAATATTTTTATAATTTTGTGTGTTTGTTTTATAATTTAAATTCATAATTTTTAATAACTTAATTGTACAAAGTGTATATATATATATATATATATNAATTATACAAAGTTTGCATTTTCAACTACCAGTACAAGATACTTAAACTAAAGGGATTCTACGCTAAAATACTACACTTTGCTACGCTAAAAGGCTCTAAATTTTACTGCGCTAAAAAATAATCTAAACTAAAGATAAACAACAAATACATTTTAATCACAAATAAAACACAAAACGGCATGGAAACACAAAAGTATAAGTCCAGATGTTAACAGATAAATTTATTTCACAATTTTATATTTTTTTATAAAACACTAATATTTAATTAAGTCCGGATAAATGTAACATACTAGTTCGCAAATAAAACACAAAACAAAATAGAACACATTGAAATCAACTAATATGCATTATTATAAAAGTTTCAACATAAAATAAATCGAAATACCTTGATTTAGTATTTTCGGAAAGCAAATTGGTTAAAAATTTGGGTCCGAAAGAGTGAACTCACAATAATATGATGCTCTACTCCGAAATGGGACGGGGAGGGGGGGCAAATTTTTTTCTTCTTTTACTGTGACGAGGGGGGAGGAACAGATTTAGAGAGAAAGTAAAAAAATGGGGGAGAGACGATCTGGTGGGGTTGGGGAAGACCAAGAGGATTAAATAAAGCAGGTATAGCGCGCAAAAAAAAAAGCGCTATATGTATAGTGTACAAATGAACTGCGCTATACCTGGGCAGTTTTTTTTGTCAGGGGTATAATGCACTAACTCTGTGCGCTATACCTTAACGGCAAAAGTTACTGTTAAGGTCTAACGCACAGAATTAGTACGTTATATACACTTTTATCACTTTTTCTTTTACCACCTATTAAAGTTCTTTTTGTCCAAAAGGCCAATACTAAGATTCCGGAGCCAGTTATAATTGCTTTGATTTCTTACCTCGTAAACACCACCCCATCTAAACGGAAATCAAAAGCACATGCAATTTACATTAAAAGCTCATGTCCTGTATTGCAAGGTCCCCCTGAATTCTTTTCTATTTCTATCTGTTTGATTACTTCCGTATTTGAAATCCTCAAAGGTTGAACTAGAAAGGGAATAGCAGTAAGCTGAATTTTAAAACAAGTTAGTACTGTACAACATAAAACAGATCTAGAAAGAAACTAATTAAGCACAAAGAAATTACAAACAAGTTGATGTATAAATCTAGCACCATATATAAATTGTTTATAGCACCAAAGAAGGAGGGACAGTTCATGGCTCTAGCCTTCTCTGTGAGTACTGTTAAACAGCTAGCACTTCACCACATTTGTAGACCTTACTCTATGTAGTTGCCTGAGAGTGTTACCTTTACTTCTACTAATCACAACTAGGCATTATGGCAGCTCAAAGTACCAAATAGAGTATCTGGTTGCTTTGATTTTGAATGATGGAAGTCCCTTTTATCCATTAGAATGATGGAAGTCCCTTTTATCCATGAGTATAAACTTTATACTCCCTCATAGGTCTGGACGATCCATATACACACCTCAATTTCATTTTTAATCTTCCTTTGAACCATCGTATTGAAAGTACAAGAGAGGTGAATAGTAGCTTTTTAAAATTTTTAGTCGACTATTCCTCAAATCTAGTCGACTAATACGGAGACAGACTGCATAATAATGTTAGTACCTCAATTCAATCAAATACTAATCTCAACAAACAATAATTGCTTATAATAAAATATAAAAGCAATAAGGTAAATAACACAACGAATTTTATACTGGTTCGGAACCAATGTGGTATCCTACTCTAGTCTCTTTAGGTTGTAAGGATGTTATCTCTTGATCTCTTTGTAATATGAGTTGAGTACAGCTTGTGTGATTTTCAACGTTCACCACCAACGTTTACAGGGTTGGTTTTCACTCGCTCACCAACAACGAACAAATGTTGGTTTTCACTCGCTCACCAACAACGACCCTTTGGTTTTCACTCGCTCACCAAAGAAACGGAAAATGACACAACCTCTCAGGACACACTGCCTCTCCAATATTTTTCTGTCTCTCTTCTCTCTTTTGTGTACACTGTGAATCTACTAGAAATGAATTACAATCCTTGTAAAGAGTAGAATAAAGAACTTGTAGTTGGATAGACAGTTGTATAGAAGGCTGCGTACTTACTTCCTTTGTAGAGCTCCTTTTTATAAGCTTTCAACATCTTCTGGCTATTGCATAACCCAAGGATATTTAGAAATGATTCTCTCTACCATTGTGAATGGGTCTTCTTGAATATTTGGTTTCCTTTCTTGATTGAATCCTTCCTTGGTTGCTGATAACAGTCTTTGTCAATTGGTACTCCATAATTTATCTTGATAATGTCCTTTTTTAATTTTATTTGCTTCTATAAATTGCCATGACAGTATTTGAAAATGTCATTTGAACTTGGACGCTTTATACTTCTTCTTGCCTTTTGAGTGTGAGTCCATAACACCCGTTACTTCCTTGTAATTGCTCACAAATTCTTGTTTAACTGATTTTGTGGAGTACATGTTGATGTCATTTATTTCCTTGTGGACAATTTGAAATTGGAACTTCCTTTGTTACATAGTTCCTTTTGAACAGGTACTGATCATATCTTTGTGGCTTGACATATGCACGCTCCAATATTCTTTTATGTAGTGTTCCTTCCGTAGAAGACCTATTTTCTTTTCTTAATAGACTTCCTTGATTGATGGGAACTGATTTCTTTCATTATGATGTTTGACCTTATTTCTTGGAGAGGTTCAATTCTTTTTCAAAGCATTGTATAAGAAAAATTTTCTGTAATAAGTAAATCTTGAGCTCCCTTTCTTGGATCTTGGAACGTCCATAACTCGATTGTAGTATGAGTATTCCAGCGAGCTTGATATATAATCTCTTTCCTTAAGTGATTCCTTGACCAGTGTAAAAGATTTACTCCTTGAAATAAATCATGCTATCTTCTTCCTAAAATATTTTCTTTTTGATAGATCTCAATATATCTTTGACTTCTTTCTTGATCTTGAAAAATAATCTCTTTCCATAATATAGAATACACTATACCCATAATATATTTTCTTTCCATAAGAAATACATTCTTCCTTGGCCTTGTAGTATCTCTTCCATATAGTATCTTCCTTCCACAAAATAATAGATCTCTCCATGATTAACAACTTTCCTTTCAAGATGTTGAAAAACTTTTCATCCATAATTTCCGTAAATTCTTCTTCTGATATTGTAGTAAGCCATTCAATATTTGAAATTTCACTTTCAAATATTATTCCTCTCTATAAAGCTTGGAGATTAAATCTCTGAAAATAATCTTCCTTGATAAATAATATTCTCTTTTCCATATTTGTTTGGAGTTTTACTAGCATTTTCTTTCTTGAATAAATTTGTACAAAAATAAGATTATCACAAGTAAATGTTCTTTGATTAATAATTATGTTGGTTTGTTATCATCAAAATTAGTACGTGAAACCTTGAAGCCTAGATAAACTGGTTACTTCCCTGAAGTCATCTTCTCAAAATGCATGTAGTACATCAAGTGTGAACCCCCCCCCCCCCCTCACTCTATGCATTCCTTAGTTATGCTCCCCCTGTCTCCATACATTCTACCTGAATTTTTGAACTTTTGTACACATATTTTCTCCCCCTTTTGTCATCATCAAAAGGGTGAAATAGGATATAAATTACTAGAATCAATAATAAAGCATAAAAATCTATATTCCAAGAATCTCTCAATTAGATTAATGCACAATCCATTAATTTATCCAATTTAAAGCAAAACCAATAACAAGTATAATAAACACTAAGCAATCAATACCAAAGGATTGATTCAGTTGAATTTTTTTTTTGAGTAATTAAATCATCGCTGACCATACGAAGCACGATAAATTGTAGTTCATTTTAGGTCAACCAAAACCAATTTCAAATATTTGAAGAGTACTATTAGACTTCTAATAACATAGAGCGGGACGACACAATTTTGAATCTATAAAAATTAATTCTAATAGTCGAACCGCAAACATGCTATAATAGACTTGAATCACACAAATGATAAACACAAAAGAGGTAAGATAATAACGGATTATTTTTACAAAAAAAGATACACTAGGATATCATTACCATACCAACTTCTTTCGTAAATGTGAGAAAAAATCTGCGAGATGATGGTCAATGTCCTCCAGACAGATTTCCAAAATACTTTCTATAACAAGAAATCTAATGACATATGTTATGCCTAGTGCTCTAGTTTTGTCTTTTTCATGATATGAGAATTTTAAAAAAGTCTCCATCCCATTTTTTTCTATTTCAGTCCATTTTGTCGCCTGCAAGGTTTGCATCTGAAATTATCCTACTACATAAAACCAATTAGTTCTTGCATAACAAAATCCATATTTAAGAATCAACTAAAATTTTTATGTGGCATTATAAAGAGATATTATGGGATCAGGTATACCAAAATATTTGTCATAAAATGCAATAGAAAGTCGGTTATACATTGGTACTTTATTCGATCGCTGGACTTACTAATTTTCTCCTTGCTTCGCATTATTTGGAATGTGAAGATAAATGTTAATTCTCCATCATACTCATTTTCAAATCGATCATCTTCTAGAGGCTTAAAGATGCTTGACATACTTTTGGTTAGTATTACCAAAAAAAATATGCTCTTGTAAATGCATCTTTGAAAAGAATAATCGTCAGATGATAAATATGAATTTGTTTCAAAAGATAACTAGTCTTGGTCACAAGAATGTAATTAAAAAAACCTTCAATTCCAGATAGAGGCTAGAGAATAATGTTATGCAATTTTCAAGCCATTTAAAAAATATTTCAACATCCATACAAAAATAGTTCACAAACTTTGTAATATGCGCATGAAAAATGATATTCTAACAAAACTCTCTAGGAAGAAACAAACCTTCTTGTTGTGAAACCTTGGGCTACAAGTTTACACATAATTTTCACAATCTTACTAATCTCACCGGGCTTCTTGTTAGATATCCATGATTGCAGCTCCTTTTCTTGGTACTGGATTTTCATACTTTTTATTCTTTCAGCATTGTTCAACAAATCATACATTGCTAGAATCCATCATTCATCGCTTAATTGCTTCTTCATGTATGTCTAGTTCAACTAGCATGGATGTGTCACTAGTAGTTTACTGCAAGCTATCCACTGCAAGTTCTCCATCCTTATTCACAATTTGCTTAGAGAAGTATTAGTGTAAACAAAACATGCATGTTGAGATTTCTCTACAACTAATATTCTGAATTTCATAAATTCGTAAGTAATAGTGAATAAGGGATATACCAAGAGTCTTACCAAGATAATTGCAACCAAAGGAAATAAGATAACCAAAAATTGATTTTTCTTCATTCCCATAGTTCAGATAGAATTTCATTCAAGATAAGATCCAATGAAAAAATATTAAAGCACATATAAGCCAATGATGATAATATATGCAAAAAATAATGCTTTGTTTTCAACTCTATATTGCCAAACTAAATATGTGAGAAATCATGTATGACACACAAAAACAATGTCGAACAAATACTATAACTCACATCTATAATCATTTCAAATCCATCATTTTCTTATTAAGGAATATAACCTAAGCAAAAATATGGATAAACATCAACAGAAACATATACATGTACCTTCCAAGCTTTTGAGTCTTAGGAATGGTCGAGTATCTCCATATGTGCACAAGTTATAGAAGCCTCAAGGTTAAACAACCTTCTTGAATTTAAAAGAGGTATTGATACTCTCACTAAGAGAATGAATATCAGAAGTAATATGACGACATAAAAAATGCATATATGCTTACTTATCCTAGTGTTAATACAAATGACATGGTTCATGCAATACATGGATTTGTGCTATTTAACATCTTTAAGTCAAGGATAAAAAATAACACCAAACAGAATTATAATATAATGCAATTAGTCGATTCAAGCAATATACATGACTAATATGTACATATCAAATTTGACTTTTTAAGAAAAAATAGTAACTAGATACGCTATCACCTTATAAAGCATCAAAAGAAACTTGGATAAACTATAAAGATACCAGTCACTTAAGTTTTACTAGCAAGTGTAATAGTTCCTTCATCCTCTATAGAGTATGTGTAAACTTTGAAGCATCTTTAAGCATGTGCCTGGACCAGCCGTTATGCAAATATCATTTATCCCTTTTTATGGTTGGACTCAGAATTCCTGAATTTATTTTTGGTACCCAAATCTTTTAGGTCCTTGAGGGTTAGTAGCTAGTGTAATTGGATATTCATAGTCTTCCAAGTGGCACTCTCTTTTATTCCCGTAACATTCACATGGTACCTTTAACTACACCAACTCCTATTTGAATATATCTCAAGTATTATGATGACATTACTACGGGGGTGAATTCTCTCTGTTAGGATTCACCATATTTATCTTGCATGGTCTACTGATTTGTCTGTAATCTCTTGTCTAGTCATGACTAGGCTCTTCTTGAATCAACTACTAACTACTCGTCGGTCCATTATCATATTCATATTCCGTGTAACCTCTCTTGGGTTATTTGCTTTGTCTGACTTACCTCTTGCAGTGGCTCCTTATTTATCAGTAACCTTCCGGGCAGGAACCCTTACTTCCTTTTTCTGATGTTGTGATGACCCAACATGTCATTTTATGAATTTAGACTCCGTTCTAGACTTATTAGCCATAGAAAGATTAATTTTAACTACCTCAATTTTCGTACGCAGTCCGGGCGTGAAACCGGAAAGCTTTTATGTGAAAATATAAGAAATAATAATTTTTAGAATTAAAAATTTGGTTTTAGTTGACTTGAGTCAACATTTTGAGTAAACGGACTCGGATCTGTGTTCGACGATCCCAGGAGGTCCGCAGTAAAATATGAGAACCGGGCGTTTGCCCGGAAATGAATTCCGAGGTCCCAAGCCTTAGAAATCAATTTTTGAAAGAAATTATTTTGTTGAAATATTTATGAAATAAATAAAAGAATTAATGTTTAAAATCATTGGTATCGGGCCCTTATTTTGGTTCCGGAGCCCGGTACATATTTGTTATGATATTTAGGCCTTGCCTGTGAAATTTGGTAAAAAACAGCGTTCGTTTGACGTGAATCAGATATCCGGTTGAAAAGTTATGAACTATAAGTGTTCTTCAGGAAAATAATGAGTTTTGAGATTTAATTCGTTGTTTTACATGTTATTTTCATGATTTGATCACACGATCAAGTCTGTATGATGCTTTTAGACTTGCGTGCATATTTGATTTAGAGCCCCGAGGGCTCTAGTGAGTTTCAAATAGGTTTGGGTTGTGCTGCGCTCGTTCTTTCTTATGCTTCGACGTCGTTTCTTCAAATATAAATAATATCATATTGAACAAATGAGCTCCGGTTTCTGTAGTGAATGAAGTATTAGATCCGTATCGATTACGGATCCGTATCGTAATTACGGACCCGTAGCAAAAAGAATCATTGAATTTGGACATCGTAGAGTTTTATGGGCATTTTACTAAGGTTGCCAGATTTTTCAGATAAATTATGAAATTGCCCCTGACGGCGTATTAAAAATCTGCACAAATTGTAAATATTAAAACCTACATATCTCTTTCATTATAAGGCCAAATTGAGTGATTTAAAAGCCTAACTTGACTAGAATTTCACAAGGAATCTATTGGATACATAAAAATCGAGTTTTGGGATCGTTTAGCACGAAAAATGAGGTAGAATAGCTGGCAGAAAAATATATATAAAACGGGCAGACTTCTTCTTCTTCTTCTTCTTCTTCAAATTTTCGAATCCCACAGCCCTAGGAACGAATTTCTTCACCAAATATCATCCCCAAGTCATAGTTAATCAATTCTAAACTTTACTCTTTCAATTACGCATTGTTTTTCATCACAATAAGGGAGGACATTCATCTTTGGCGTCCTTTCACATCATCAATGACCCTTACTTGCCTTACGATAATTCTTCTGTACCATGGACAACAAAGTTCCTCACTCGCGATGGTGACACTCAGTGTAACTGGCACATACATCCCCTTAAGCTTAATTTTGTTTACATTACTTGCTTTAGGGAAGCGTCTCCCTGAATGACCATTCTCTAAATTTCTCATGAATCTTCTTCTGTTGTCCATCCTATTATCACCGGAACCAAAATTTGTTCTCTTGATGCCGAAAATTATCAATCACTCAGTCCCTAATTCATGTTTAATTTATCTTGTTCACCAATCCACACTGGTTTCTATTACTCTGGTGTCTAACTTTTCCGTATGTTAATCACGTTAGAGTCACGAACTTATTTCTCGAAATGAGGATATGACTTTATGGTCTATACTCTTTTGTTATTTCAAGGCATGTCACCTCTCGTATTTTCCTTGAATTGATTGTAGACTCTGTAATACTGTCATCTTTTCGATCTACCGTTGTCATCCATGTATCATATCTTACTCATAACGCTTCATCAACTCTTTTCTTATTTCCCGCTAACATTTATGTCTATCACTTTATTCTGAAAGCTTCAACAAGATATTCTTTTGCTTTTAGCTCCCCTTTGCTCCATCCACTAGCTCTTCGGGTTGCCTAGCATTATTTCTCTACTAGGGACGGGAGTCATACTAAGATAATATTTATCCTTTCCAGGTTTCCAGTACCTATCTTTGCAGCACTCATATCTAGATGTACTATTTTAGAGTGCACCATCTAGGTGTCTCACAAGGAGATCCATTAACACCTTTGTAATATCCTTCGGAAATGTCAACTAACACAAACAATCCATTTACCATTTTGGGTTAACCTAACCCCAGTCGGATCCTAATATCCTGTCCTTTTCTTAAACTACACATGTTAACCCCAATAGGGTATAACTGAGATGGGTGTGGCCAATTCTACATACATCTGTTGTTGTTGAAGGTATGTCACAATGCTTATGCTTTTCTGCCAGATTTGAAAATACCGATAATCTTCATTAACTGAGTACCTCGTACCCTTCTCATCTTGCCCATTTTACTTGTTGAAGCTTGTATCTATCTTCTGAATCTCTTATTGCCTTTCACCATAGAGATGGATAGATATCCTTGCCTTAAGGCTCCTTATCAAGAAGCTTACACGTAAGGTACACACATGTTCTGCTGAAGACCTCACATTTATCCATCATAGAAATGATGCAAACTCGAGTTCCTCTAATTCAACACTTCCACAGCTATATCTCTTATCGATCATTTTTTTGAACGTAGGCATCGTCTTATTACGAATAAAATAAAAGTTCAGAATTTGAATTCTTATAAGTGAGCTCTACCACACGATCTAGAGTAAGAAAAAAGAGTGACAGTCCTAAATGCCCTGTAGCCTCCTGCTTATAAGTGTGTTGCGCGACACACCCATAAACAAGACTCTAGTAGACACGACTTATAGACTCGCTAGGACAGAACTGCTCTGATACCACTTATATCACGACCCAAAACGATGGGCCGCGACGGGCACCCGGTAGAGCCAACATAACGTATCATACTATCGTAGATAACTGAGCCGGTAGGTTGCCATGAGATAAGTAGAATACAACATGATATACCAACATATATATGAGACATACGGGCCTATAAGACCAAATATCCACTCATATATTGAACATAGGCCAACAAGGCCATAAAATCTTTTACGTACATGACATCTGTCTACAAGCCTCTAAGAATACATAATTTTCATAAAGGTCGGGACAGAGTCCCGCCACTAAGCAATACACGTATAAATCATACTAACCAAACGAGCAACTCTGAAGCAAATGGAGCACACCAACATCTTCCGCTGAGCTGATAGCCTACTTGGAGGGCTCGATCTTTCTATCGGGACCTGCATGCATGAAACACAGCTTCCCCAAGCAAAGGGACGTCAGTACGGATAATGTACCGAGTATGTAAGGCACATAAAAGACATGGATGAAATATAGAGTAAATGACTCAAACTATAAGTCTGGATAACTCTGTAAATCATGAAATAATTATAGTGTCATGCATATGCTTGTGCATGTCATGTCATGCATAGGTACATGTTTCATAACATCATCAGGCTTTTGAGGACATCCCATCATATCATATCGGCCACTATGGGAAAAAATCATCAAAGTATACCAGCTGATCAGGTGGTGGTGCATATATAACGCCATAACATTTTCTCATATCCCATATAAATATAATATACATATATATGCATATATAACGCCATCTGGTCATGGGTCAATGTACATGTATAAATGCATGAAATGCATAAGAAATACGTTAATAAGGTTTCTCGTAAAAATCAATATGCCTTTCGGACAAAATTTATCAAATACGTATTTTTCTGAGACCCATGAACAGAAGATATAATAATAATTCACATGGGGAATAAAAAATATAGACATCCCTAGTATTTCTATGAATAGAGTTATTTATAAAAGTTGCGTATTTTTCTCATTTCATTTGTATTATTTTGCTTATGCTAAAAAGAAAGAAGGGATAGCCTTAACATACCTGAGCCGATCCTCTAGGCACTCCTTCTAACCCACGCCAATTGCGACGAAACACGTAACAACGAGATCGAAATAGAGAACAATTCGTACGAAATACCCGAAGCAATATCGTTGCTATGCAAAGATAATCTTGGCTGAAGCTTTTCAGTAAGAACTTAGCAATAATGTTTTTTTTTTCTTTCTGGAAAATTATATTTGATTGAACTCCTTTCTTAAGAGAACAGAGATGACATTATAAAGAATGAGGTATCTTGGATGAGCTTTCATAGACAGAGCGTTATTATGTTCTTGTTTTAAGAGAATTGAAGATAAATTTTGAATTTGAAAAGTCATGCTTAATTATTACGTGGGCCTCACATGTCTAGCTTGGTGCATACTTCTTTCTCAAAGTGTGACACCTTGCAACTTTAATACTTAGTCATTACATGTAAATGAGTGATTGCCACATTGGGGGAAGGGGCTTAATTTTATCCCAAGATTATTAATTAACTTGGTAATGACATGTTACTCGATAATTAATTAATTACCTACGTAATTAAAAATTATTTCAAATTACTTAGAATACCATTCACTTTTAATACACATTATACACCTTACTATCATGGTCATGTGGTACCTTCTATGGTACTAGTCCATAAATATCATGTATTTTAGCTCGGCTCGAATTTTATCCCAACATGCCAAACTTGGACGAAAATTCATTTTCTTTGACTTGCTTCCCTTCTCACCTTCACGAATTTACTCACCACTTGCTTGAAATAGTATAATCCTTATAATCTCCAAATAATCTTCTCCTTGGACTGATGTCAATTACCTTACGACAAATCCAATGTATAATACTACAGGGTACAACATTGTCGTAATTTAATATTGTGAAACGTAACATCATTTTAATATAGTACTGTGGGACATAATATTGCAGGGCGTAACAGTTTAATTCCACCAATTACAAATTTCATTTAAACATGGATTAGAAAGCGCTCTTAGTTCAGTTCGGTAGAACGTGGGTCTCCAAAACCCGATGTCGTAGGTTCAAATCCTACAGAGCGTGATTTTTTTCTTCTTAGATTGAATTAGAATAAAATAGATTCATTCAGTAACTTTCACAACAATCGGAATTTGACCTCCTGTGCCTGTGAATTAACGAAAGGAGGAGGTCAATCAAAAAGAGATGTTAATTAATCAAAGGTCCAACTGATCACCACGCCTATATTGTAAATATGCAGTTACGAATAATCCAGCCAAAGTAATNCTAGCATGGCATATCTGTATCCCCTGATAATGATCATTCCTATTCGATATCATGAATATGTATGCCTGTCAACCATTTCTATATGCGAGATGGAGGGCTGCAAACGATTTGGGATTTTCTGTTTTTGGAGTGAAACGCTAAAGCAAAGGGCATAGCTGTGTCGGTATTACACATTCGGTAAGAGATCAATCGAAAGGGAATTAGTTGAAAAAGACATCCGAAAAAGAAAAAGAAAACGATTCCATGACTTTCTATTTGATTGTTTTTTCTTTTCATAATTGGCATGAGTGAGAATATTTGGCTGGCCATAGTGGCAAAATCACTTAAGTATAATTGGAAAAGTCTATTCAGTTGCTAATAATTGGTGTTATAAATGATTAAATTCTTTAAACTCCCGCATAACGAAGTTGAATCAATTATAGTATTATGTTTCACAAAATCCCTTAACAATGAGATAATCGCCATGCAATAGGAAAAGAGATTTTATATAGAAAATTTTTTTAGCTTCTTTTTGGAGATTGTGATCTCAATCCTCAACAAGCTTTAAAACTAAGTATAGCGGAGCCAGTTACATGCCTCTTTGGCATTCGACACTGTCCCGAGGACAATCTCTGCACCCTATTCAATTGGGACATCCCACTGAAAGCTGGTTGCGCCTACTCCGGAAGGCTGGAGATTTTCACGAGCTCTTCGTCAGGAGCTAATGGCTTTGGCTTCAATGCTGGCACATGAACTTCCTCATAACCCTTCTTATGATTTCTATAAGATCCCATCGGAAGCTCACACTTCTTATATGCCATCAACAGATCACTCTGTAGGAAGGCAAGGCTGTCAAGATCGAGCAACTGACGCTCGCCCATCAACCAACCATTATCAACATCTTTAGCATCTGCTCCACCAGTATCATCTTCTTCCCTAATGCTTTTTTCCAAATTCTTCTGTCTCTCTTTTGCAGTTGCCCCATTAGTAGCATGCAACTGCTCTACTATTGCAGCATGATCTGGCCCCAAACCCAACATCTCTTGTTCGATTTTCTTCCTCTTTTCTTGGTCTTCAGCCCTTGCAAGACCAGTACACCACACTACCTTTATCCGATTGCTCAGGAGATACTTAATGATACTGAACTTGTCAAACTGCAGATGCACCAGCAGCTTGGTTTCCACATCACGGTCATCACCACCTTCAGCAAGAATTATAAGAACCTCTTCAGCAAGCTTTTGACACTATTGTGGATCAATCTTCTGCTCATGATAAGCTTGAGATATCTTTCTTTGAAGCCAATAAGCATCTATATACTAAACATCCAAAGCCATTCCCTCATCGGCTTCCTGGGATATATCAATACCATTGCCCATCTGCATAGCGCTAGCAGTACCAATAGCTTCCTCTATTTCATCATCTGGCACTAGATCAAGATCATTTTCTTCTTCTTCTTCTTGGTTATCCTCAAAATCAACTGCTACACACACATCACCATGATCATAATTAGGAGGTTCATCACCTTAATAATCAGCGATGAGCCCTCCGATTGAAACAAACTGATCAAATACCTGGTCTGATATAGGAGCATTCAACAGCTTCTGAATTTGCAACTTTTTGTTTTCAGGATTATTGAAGTTAATACTTCATTCTTTAGCAGAGCTAAGATGTCATCAGTCACAATGTTGAGGGGCTGTCCTCCACATAAAAGGTGCTGAATTATAGAGAGCATGGCTTCATAAGTAGCCCTAGTTTCCTTTGTTTTTGGCTCGTAAACTCCTCTTCCTCCTCCTTCCGAAGTAAGAACACTTTCTTCATAAATCCTCCGTCTCTTCTCAGCGGACTCAGAGACAAATTGACGTTCCCTTTCCCTGTTCTGAATTTTCTCAGGAGGCTTACACCTGTAAACGCGATCCCCAAAAGTTTTGGGGTCAATTCTTCCGTACAGAGACTCTGTTTCACAACTTAAGGTGGCTCCATGATTGAATCCTGCATGTGAATGAGCCATCTCCAATTACAAACAAGGACATTATTACTACAAGGCTAAAACAACCAACCCACAAATTGTAGGAAATAACTTCAAACTAAGAATAGAAGACAATTTGTTTTATAATGCTACAAAATCCTATTTAGACATGGATTTGATTACTTAACCGAAACAAATTCGGATTATTAACCTTGGTTTAATTCCAACATCTACAAATTCTATTTAAACATGGATACGATTTGGGTTTTTCTGATTTTGGATTGAAACCCTAAAGCAAAGGCCATAGCTATTTGTCACGACCAAAAAATCATAGGTCATGATGGACTTAACTTGACCTACTAGGTAAGCCAATTAGCAAAATATAAAAACTAAATGAACTTATAGGAGATTAAAATAGGTTTTTTTATCTGAACTTTTACAAATTTGCCCAAGAACTGGTAGTACGAATCATGAGCTTCTAGGATTTAGAATTTACAAAGCAAATAAATAATCACACAATTTGTTAACTAAATGAACAGATTAATAATGTCTAAAACTACCAACCAAATGATAGAAATACCGATAATAGAAATGACAAGGAAGGGAATATGTAAGCAGTAATAATAAACGAGAATGTACAGAAGAACATCATTAAGAGACTAAGCAAAGAGCATAAAGTTAATGACCACAATTAGAAAAAGGGTTATAATTTCATCTAAATAGCATGATGGAGGCGTGAAAATGAATATAACAAATAAGAGAAGGGGAGAGGAGTGCATGTTCTTGATAATACAACAAGTAGAGCATGAATGGCCAAAATGGGAGAAAACTCGTGCCTAAGTGCAGCCAAACAGATATGACATGGATACAATCATAACAACAAGAAGTAAGTATGATGTTTACAAGTTAAACAAATAGAAGTCATAGGCAACACAACAACGATTTAGATAGAGAATAAGGACAGAACAGTGACGACAAGTCACATAAGAACCACAAATACGACGGTGATAATTCAAGGTAAGACGTGAAGATATATAAAAGAAAATATTATCATAACATAATGCATGTCTCTCATCCTCACTTGCACGGAAACACCCTTCGTGCCATGACCTCACAATGATACAATAGTATAAAAGTACAAATGCAATGGCATGGCATCACCCTTCGTGCTTTTACTCAAATTGACATGGCACGACATCACCCTTCGTGCTTTTACTCTCAATAACATGGCACGACATTACCCTTCGTCCTTTTACTCTCAATAATATGGCATGGCATCACCCTTCGTGCTTTACACTCTCAATAATATGGCATGACATCACCCTTCGTGCTTTACACTCTTCCTCACATAATAATGAATATAAACAATGGCACGACATCACCCTTCGTACTTTACACCCTTCCTCACATGATAATGAATATAAACAATGTCACGGCATCGCCCTTCGTGCTTTACACTCTTCCTCACGTGATAATTAATATAAACAATGGCACGAGATAAACCTTCGTGCTTTACACTCTTCCTCACATGATAATGAATATAAATAATGGCACGACATCAACCTTCGTGCTTTACACTCTTACTCACATGATAATGAATAGAAATCTCAACAAAATAGCCAGGCAAGAAATATAAATAACACCGAGGAGAGTGTCAAACGAATATTCCAAACAAATTCTCAATTACAGCTTTCCAAGCCAACAATGATTCAACAAATGACCAAGGTCATATAATTCAAGTACTTCCACAAATCCCACGATTTATCAACAACACAAGCACGGAATCTAGCATCTCAAAATATTGGCCATAGCAACGTATTATTGATTATGCATAGAGATGTCTGAATTAGACACATAAATGTATTCTAAGAAATTTCCATCAAATTGATTAAGTTATAAAAGGCTAAGTCTCGACTCTATCATTTAGCACTACATTCTAAATATCTAGAAGTCAAGTGAGGCATGAATCAAGAAGATCACGAGATTCTACAAACACAAATGTAACATAAACTACCCACCAAGCATGATTAGCCCTAGCAAATACATATACGCTCGTCACCTCATATAGGTATCACCCCCACATGTAGCAAAAAATGAAAAATAAGAGGAAAAATTCCCTCAACAAAGTTAGGCAAAATACTTACCTCGAACAAGCCAATAACAATATCGAGCAAGCCAAGTGATGGTCCAAAAATTCCATCTCGCGCGTTCCGACCTGCGAACGGCTCGACTAACCAAAAAAACTTAAATACATCAAACAATGCTAAAGGAACCAATCCATATTGAAAAAGGTCGAATCTTTAACCAAAGGCCCAAAATCGACCAAAAAGCCCAACCCGAGCACGCACCTCGGAACCCGACCAAAAACACAAAATTCGACAACCCATTCAATTATGAGTCCACCCATACTAATTTCACTCAAATCCGACTCTGAATCGATGTTCAAAACATAAAAATTCACTTTATGTAACTTTAGGCAAAATCTCCCAAATTTCACTTTGAAATCATCAATCAAATCCTAAAAGCGAAGATGGATTCATGAAATTTAACAAAAATTGAGTAGAGAACACTTACGCCAATCTATATATGAAAATTACCTCCAAAATCGCCCAAATCCGACCTTCCCAACTCAAAATATGACCAACTCAAAATATGACCAACTCAAAAAACCCTTATTTTATATATTTTTTCTGTCAGCTATTCTGCCTCGTTTCTCATGCCAAACAATCCCAAAACTCACCTTTTACTCCTCCAATGAATTTCTTGAAACATTCTAGTCAAGTTAGGCTCTTAAATCACTCAATTTGACCTTATATTGAAGGAGATATATTGGTTTCAATAAATGAAAATAGTGCAGATTTTTAAATACGAAGTCGGTGGCAATTTCGTAATTAATCTGAAAAATCTGACAACATAATTCTTAGTAAAATGACCATAAAATCCTCATACGATGTCCAAATTCAATGATTCTTTTTGTTATGGGTCTGTAATTACGATACTGATATAATGCTTCATTCAAAAAAAAAAAAAATAGGAGCTCATTTGTTCAATATGATATTATTTATGCTTGGAAAACAATGTCGAAAAAAAAAACAAGCGCTACACAACCCAAACCTATTCAAAACTCACTCGAGCCCCTCGGGACCATGTCCAAACATACCAACAAGTTCCATAACATAACACGGACTTACTCGAGCCCTCAAAATATCGTGCGAAGTGCAGATACTCAAAACAACCTGTCGGGTCGTCACATCCTCCACCACTTAAACACACGTTCGTCCTCGAACGTGCCAGGAGTCTTTCCAAAGCTACCAAATAAGGTGTAACCTTACTAAGTATAAACCCGGGGGTGATCCCACGTCACCCTGATCCACATAAGCCTTCCAACACAACATAACTAGAGATCCTTATTTCAACCTTGGTCTTTAAACCTTAGAACTCAATCTCTATCATCTAGAATTCATTACAAGACCCGAATCCCACAGCCACATACTGTATAAGTATGAATAAGCCGTATCAAGTCAAAACCATAACACAAGATGTAATCACATGATGTACCCCATCACTTCGACAGTCACAGTAGGAACTGCTGACCTCCATTACTGCCCAAAACAAATTCGGTGCCGGTAGCAAACCTCATACCGATTAGAACCTCGTTCAAAACCTTCATACCCTACCGATGATGAAAGAAACACGCATAACCGCTTAACCACTAATCTGATCAATAATCCAAGAAACTCCCTCGCCCGACCAGGGCCATTGTCCACATCCTCAACAAAATATAGTGTTACTCTTCCAAACCTTCCTCATCCCTATTACAATAGCGCAAATCTCAGGTCTAGAAACCTCATCTCAGCCAATACGAGCAGACGCGCCGACAAGCATCAACAATAAACATATGGATCCACACACAACCTGGTTCTGTACACTACTAAGTAATAATTCAGACATCACAGATAACGGTAAGAAAACTAAATAAGAAAACTACTAAGCAGGTTAAGCAAGAAGGGAAATTTTAGCATTTTACTATGAACTATTCTCAACAAGGTAAAAGCAAAATACACAAAATAGAATTAAGGAGCCACATTTCATCACTGTACCATTGCGGCATGCAACCCGATCCTATCATATCAATCCATATAGGATACCCTTCGAGCCATAATACTCGGGCTCACTGATCACATGTGTGTCAACATCAAGCACAAGAGAGTGCACAAAATATAACTGTAGGGAAATCATTAGGAACAAACAATTCTAGGAAAGAAAAGCACAACTATTGTGCAATAAGCTAAGGAACATCACAAAGAACACCTCGCCCGTAGTACCACGAGGCCTAAGCTGAATCACAATATGCGTGCGAAGAACCATGTAAACCTCACAACCCATCATAGTATAAGAGAGAAACATATGACACAAACCAAGGCGCAAATAACATCCATTCCACCCGATGATATACATACGGCACCAACTGTGCAAGAGCAAGCAAATCCAACCTGATACAGAATACACACTCTCACTGGGCTCAAAATAATCCCCAAACCAAATTCTGATCACCTTCAAACATGTAACAAACCTTCCAAAAGTCTATAGAAACCTTTCCATAACACCTACCATTAATAATCCGATCTTCTACACTCCTTCACAACTCGCAATCAAGGAATAGTCCGCCAACAAGAACATTAAGTCTCTGGGCCTCACGAATACCAGAATTTTCATACCCAATCTCAACACTGCTTCTCAAATAGCTGACACGTAATTCATTCTCCATCATCTCGCAGAGAAACACCCATAAGTCGAAACACAATGTGCCTGCCAACAGGCGAACTCTACTTCGATGGGAATCCCATAGCGCCAACAAGACTTCAAACACCCAAAATTGTCCGAGACATCAAGAACTCATATCCTTCCCTCCAAAACTAAACCGCAACCTTGTACATGCAACCTTTCTACTCCGCACGGTGCGTCGCCTCTAACATGCTAACTCGCAATGCTACGAAAGTCTCATAGTCAACTCTGAACCATAAGCAAATTGAATACCTCATCACCCGAGAATTTTTCATTTATCTCAATCCAGGAGAACACCAACACACACAATATAGCTTCTATACGTGTAGAAAACATCAACTCCGATCGGGGTCATAACCATGATAAATTCTCCGAAACTTAATAATACATAATCGAGTATTCAGAATCAATCGCCTTTAACTCAATCGAGTCACGCAGACTGCCAACCCAAAAGTAACTCAATCCGATATGACCGCCTTAAGGGAACTTCTTGGGGACCCGAAGCCATTTCATGCATCACTACAACATTGACCTGTAGACCTTACTTGATAAGGAAATACCGCGGATCCGATTACCAATAGTTACCATTTTCAAGCCCACCCATAGACAAATTCAAAAGTCCGTAAAGGCTACATAAGACTTGGAACTCGCCAGAACCTTCTTGATAACCACTCATCTTATTCTGATCTTCAATACATAGCTAATATGCATCGAGCAACCCGTGCTTCACCAACATATGGCCATTCAATGAAATAACCGAGCAATCTCTCGGTTCAAAAACTGATAAGGCCCGTGATCCTACTATCTGATTGTTATTAGCAGACTCTACCACTTAGCCCGAAGCCAAAGATCACCTCATCGACATGCCAAGGTACCATATCTTCACAACATGCCCCGATCCCGCATGACTATTTAGCTGAATACTTCAAAAACTCATGCAATACTGGTCATAGAACGCATCGAAAACTCTGCCAAGTGCTTACCCATCATTTCAATAGTCAAACAACTTCCCCACGATAATGAAAGAAGAAAGGGAATTTTTTTCCTAAATGCCCTGTAGCCTCCCGAAGATAGGTATCGACGTCATCATACCGATCCACAGGACTCTACTAGACACTTGCTCATGACTCGTAGAACCTACTAACCTAGTGCTCTGATAACACCTTGTCACGACCCAAAAATCACAGGTCATGATGGAACCTAACTTGACCCGCTAGGTAAGCCAATTAACAAAAGATAGTAACCAAATGAACTTATAAAAGATTAAATATGATTTTTATCTGAACTTTTACAAATTTACCCAAGAATTGGTAGTACGAATCATGATCTTCTAGGATTTAGAATTTACAAAGCAAATATAAATAATCACATGATCTGTTTGAAAACTACATGAACAGATTAATAATGTTTAAAACTACCAACCAAATGATAAAAATGACAAGGAAGGGAATATGCAAGCAGTAATAATAAACGAGAATGTACATAAGAACATTAGTAACAGACTAAGCAGAGAGCATAGAGTTAATGACCACAATTAGGAAAAGGGTTATAATTTCATCTAAATAGCATGATGGAGACGTGAAGATGGATATAAAAAATAAGAGAAAGGGAGAGGGGGTGCATGTTCTTAATAATACAACAAGTAGAGCATGAATGGCCAACATGGGAGAAGACTCGTGCCTAAGTGCAACCAAACATATATGACATGGATACAATCATAACAGCAGGAAGTAAGTATGATTTTTACAAGTTAAACAAATAGAAGGCATAGGCAACACAACAACGATTTAGATAGAGAATAAGGAAAGAACAGTGATGACAAGTCACATAAGAACCACAAATATGACGGTGATAATTCAAGGTAAAACATGAAGATGTATAGAAGAAAAGAGTATCATAACATTATGCATGTCTCTCGTCCTCACTTGCATGGAAACCCCCTTCGTGCCATGACCTCACAGTGATACAAAAGTATCAAAGTATAAATGTAATGGCACAACATCATCCTTCGTGCTTTTACTCACAATTGACATGGCACAGCATTATCCTTCGTGCTTTTACTCTCAATAACATCGCGCAACATCACCCTTTTTGCTTTTACTCTCAATAATATGGCATAACATCACCTTTCGTGCTTTACACTCTCAATATTATGGCACAACATCACCCTTCGTGCTTTGTACTCTTCCTTACATGATAATGAATATAAACAATGGCACGACATCACTCTTCGTGCTTTACACTCTTCCTCACATGATAATGAATATAAACAATGGAACGTCATCATCCTTCTTGCTTTACACTCTTCCTCACATGATAATGAATATAAACAATGGCACGACATCACCCTTCGTGCTTTACACTCTTCCTCACATGATAATGAATATAAACAATGGCACGTCATCATCCTTCTTGCTTTACACTCTTCCTCACATGATAATGAATATATACAATGACACGGCATCACCCTTCTTACTTTACACTCTTCCTCACATGATAATGAATATAAATCTCAATAATATAGCCAGGCAGGAAATATAAATAACATCGAGGAAAGTGTCAAACGAATATTCCAAATCAATTCTCAATTACTGCTTTCCAAGCAAATAACGATTCAATGAATTCTCAAGGTCATATAATTCAAGTACTTCCACAAATCCCACGATTTATCAACAACACAATCATGGAATCTAGCATCTCAAAATATCGTCCATAGCAACGTATTAATGATTATGCATAGAAATGTCTGAATTAGACACATCAATGTATTCTAAGAAATTTCCCTCAAATTGATTAAGTTATATTAGGCCAAGTATCGAATCTATCGTTTAGCACTACATTCTAAATATCCAGAAGTGAAGTGAGGCATGAAGCAAGAAGATCACGAAATTCTACAAACACAAATGTAACATGATCCACCCCCCGATGATGATTAACCCTGGCACATATATATACGCTCACCACTTCATATATGTATCACTCCCGCATGTAGGAAATAATGACAAATAAGAGAAAAAATTCCCTCAACAAAGTTAGGCCAAACACTTACCTTGAACAAGCCAATAACAATACCGAGCAAGCCAAGTGATGGTCCAAAAATGCCATCTCGCGCATTCCGACCTCCGAACGGCTCGAAACTAACCAAAAACAACTCAAATCATCAAACAACACTAAAGGAAACAATCCCAATTGAAAAAGGTCGAATATTTAATCAAAGGCCCAAAATCAGCCAAAAAGCCCAACCCGGACTCTCACCTCTGAACCCGACAAAACACACAAAATCTGATAACCCATTCAATCATGAGTCCACCCATACTAGTTTCACTCAAATCCGACTCTGAATCGATGTTCAAAACTTAAAAATTCACTGTATGAAACTTTAGGTAAAACTCTCCAAATTTCACTTTGAAATCATCAATCAAAACACAAAAACGAAGATGGATTCATGAAATATAATAAAAATCGAGTAGAGAACACTTACCCCAAGCCATATGGTGAAAATAATCTCCAAAATCTCCCAAATCCGAGCTTCCCAACTCAAAATATGACCAACAGAACAAACCCTTGTTTTATATATTTTTTTTTCTGTGAGCTATTCTTCCTCGTTTCTCGTGTCAAACGATCCCGAAACTCACTTTTACACCTCCAATGGATTCCTTAAAAAATTCTAGTCAATTTAGGCTCTTGAATCACTCAACTTGACCTTATATTGAAGGAGATATGTTGGTTTCAATAATTGGAAATAGTGCAGATTTTTAAATACGAAGTTAGTGGAAATTTCGTAATTAATCTGAAAAAAATTTAGCAACCCAATTCTTAGTAAAATGACCATAAAATCATCATACAATGTCCAAATTCGACAATTCTTTTTGCTATGGGTCTGTAATTACGATACGAATCAAATGCTTCATTCAAAACAGAAATAGGAGCTCTTTTGTTTAGTATGATATCATTTATTCTTGAAAAACGATGTCGAAAAAAAAAACGAGCGCTACACAACCCAAGCCTATCTGAAACTCACCCGAGCCTCTATGGACCACATCTAAACATACCAACAAGTCCCATAACATAACACGGACTTACTCTAGCCCTCAAAACAATGTGCGAAATGCAGATATTCAAAACGACCTGTCGGGTCGTCACATCCTCCACCATTTAAACTGACGTTCATCCTCGAACGTGCCAGGAGTCTTTCCAAAGCTACCAAATCACGGTGTAACCTTACTAAGCGCAAACCCGGGGGTGATCCCACGTCACCCTGATCCACATAAGCCTTCCAACACAACATAACTAGAGATCCTTATTTCGACCTTGGTTTTTAAACCTCAAAACTCAATCTCTATCATCTAGAATTAATTACAAGACCCAAATCCCACAGCCACATATTGTATAAGTCTAAACAATTCGTATCAAGTGAACCATAACACAAGATGTAATCACATGATGTACCCCATCACTTCGACAGTCACAGTAGGAACTACTGACCTCCATTACTGCCCAAAACAAATTCGGTGCCAATAGCAAACCTCATACCGATTAGAATCTCGTTCAAAACCTTCATACCCTACCGATGATGAAAGAAACACGCATAATTACTTAACCACTCGTCTGATCAATAAGCCAAGAAACTCACTCGCCCAACCAGGGCCATTGTTCACATCCTCAAAAAAATGTAGTGTTACTCTTCCAAACCTTCCTCATCCCAATACAATAGCGCAAATCTCAGGTCTTGAAACCTCATCTCAGCCAATACGAGCAGCCACGCTGACAAGCATCAACGATAAACATATGGATCCACACATAACCCGGTTCCGTACACCACTAAATAATAATTCAGACATGAAAGATAACAGTAAGAAAACTAAATAAGAAAACTACTAAGCAAGTTAAGCAGGCAGGGAAATGAACTATTCTCAACAAGGTGAAAGCAAAATAAACAAAATAGAATTAAGGAGCCACATTTCATAACTGTACCGTTGCGGCGTACAACCCGATCCCATAATATAAATCCATATAGGATACCCTTCGAGCCATAATACTCGGGCTACTGATCATATGTGTGTCAAAATTAAGGACAACAGAGTGCACAAAATATAACTGTAGGGAAATCATTAGGAACAAACAATGCTAGGAAAGGCAAGCACAACTATAGTGCAATAAGCTAAGCAACATCACAAAGGACACCTCGCCCGTAGTTCCACGAGGCCTAAACTGAATCACAATATGCGTGCGAAGAACCGTGTAAACCTGAAAACCCATCGTAGTATAAGAGAGAAACATATGACAAAAACCAAAGCGCAAATAACATCCATTCCGCCCGATGATATACTTACGTCACCAACTGCGCAAGAGCAAGCAAATCCAACCTGATACAGAATAAACACCCTTACTGGGCTCAAAATAATCCCCAAACCAAATTCTGATCACCCTCAAACATGTAACAAACCTTCCAAAAGTCTACATCAACCTTTCCATAACACCTACCATTAATCATCCAATCTTCTACAGTCCTTCACAACTCGCAATCAAGGAATAGTCCGCCAACAAGAACATTAAGTCTCTGAGCCTCACGAATACTAGAATTTTCATACCCAATCTCAACAACGCTTCTCAAATAGCTGATACATAATTCATTCTCCAACCTCTCGCGGAGAAACACCCATTAGTCGAAACACAATGTTCCTGCCAACATGAGAACTCTACTTCGATGGGAATCCCATAGTGCCAACAAGACTTCAAACACCCAAAATTGTCCGAGACATCAAGAACTCATATCCTTCCCTCTAAAACTAAACTACAACCTTGTACATGCAATCTTTCAACCCCACACGGCGCGTCGCCTCTAACATGCTAACTCGTAACACTACAAAAGTCTCATAGTCAACTCTGAACCATAAGCAAATTGAAGACCTCATCACCCGAGAATTTTTCATTTAACTCAATCCATGAGAACACCACCACACGCAATATAGCTTTTATACCTGTAGAAAACATCAACTCCGATCGTGGTCATAACCATGATAAATTCTTCGAAACTCAATAATACAAAATCAAGTATTATGAACCAATCGCTTTTAACTCAATCGAGTCATGCAAACTGCCAACCTGGAAGTAACTCAATCCGATATGACCGCCCTAGGGGAACTTCTTGGGTACCCGAAGCCATTTTATGCATCACTACAACATTGACCTGTAGACCTTACTTGATAAGGAAATAATGCGGATCCGATTACCATTCGTTACCATTTTCAAGCCCACCCGTAGTAAAATTCAAAAGTCCTTAAAGGCTACATAAGACTTGGAAATCGCCAGAACCTTCTTGATAACCACTCATCTTATTCTGATCTTCAATACATAGCTAATATGCATCGAGCAACCCGTGCTTCACCATTATATGCCCATTCAATGAAATAACCTAGCAATCTCTCGGTTCGAAAACTGATACGGCCCATGATCCTACTATCTGATTGTTATTAGCAGACTCTACCACTTAGTCGGAAGCCATACATCACCTCATCGGCATGCCAAGGTACCATATCTTCACAGCCCGATCCCGCACGACTATTTAGCTTAATACTTCAAAAACTCATGCAATACTGGTCATAAAACGCGTCGAAAACTCTACCAAGAGCTTACCCATCATTGCAATAGTCAAACAACTTCCCCAAATGCTCTAAAATGATCACATATGCACTTCACCGAATGGAAACCTCATACGAGACACAATATCCAAACCCATCATGCAGGATATGGTCGCCCACCGGTTATACTCAAATCGACACATTGCCATGAACTTACATTTATCATAATAGCGAGGCCACCAGCCAATCTTCCCAAATATGTGCTTACCAACCAGACCATGTATCTGTCTCATACTACAAATGAACAACTAGAAGATTTAACACTACATCCACTTCTGAAGCTAGACAACACATCGCGATGATAATTAAGCATCCATAGCCCGTCGTAATCCATTTGCAGCATCACTGATTGTCGGCACATAGCAAATACTGAGCGCACCCCATCACATATGAGCGATCGAGAAGAGTCAAAGTCGTAGATTTCAAGCTGAAACAAGGCCACACGATAAGGAAAGAAGAAAGGGAATTTTTTTCCCTAAATGCCATGTAGCCTCCCAAAGATAGGTATAGACGTCATCATACCGATCCGCGGGAATCTACCAGACACTTGCTCATGACTCATTGAAAATCTAATACCACCTTGTCACGACCCAAAAATCACAAGTCATGATGGAACCTAACTTGACCCGCTAGATAAGACAATTAACAAAAGATACAAATCAAATGAACTTACAGGAGATTAAAATAGGATTTTTATCTGAACTATTACAAATTTACCCAAGAATTAGTAGTACGAATCATGAGCTTCTAGGATTTAGAATTTATAAAGCAAATATAAATAATCACACGATCTGTTTAAAAACTACATTAACAGATTAATAATGTCTAAAACTACCAACCAAATGATAGAAATACCGATAATAGAAATGACAAGGAAGGGAATATGCAAGCAGTAATAATAAATGAGAATGTACAGAAGAACATTAGTAACAGACTAAGAAGAGAGCATAAAGTTAATGAAGACAATTAGGAAAAGGGTTATAATTTCATCTAAATAGCATAATGGAGGCGTGAAGATGGATATAACAAATAAGAGAAGGGGAGAGGGGTTCATGTTATTGATAATACAACAAATATAGCATGAATGGCCAACATGGGAGAAGACTCGTGCCTAAGTGCAGCCAAACAGATATGACATAGATACAATCATAATAGCAGGGAGTAAGTATGATGTTTACAAGTTAAACAAATATAAGACATAGGCAACACAACAACGATTTAGATAAAGAATAAGGAAAAAACAATGACGACAAGTCACATAAGAACCACAAATACGACGGTGATAATTCAATGTAAAACGTGAAGATGTATACAAGAAAAGAGTATCATAACATAATGCATGTCTCTCGTCCTCACTTGCACCGAAACACCCTTCGTGCCATGACCTCACAATGATACAAACGTATAAAAGTATAAATGCAATGGCACGGCATCACCCTCATGCTTTTACTTACAATTGACATGGCACGACATCACCCTTCGTGCTTTTCCTCTCAATAACCTGGCGCGGCATCACCCTTTGTGCTTTTACTCTCAATAATATGGCATAGCATCACCTTTCGTGCTTTACACTCTAAATATTATGGCACAACATCACCCTTCGTGCATTGCACTCTTCCTCACATGATAATGAATATAAACAATGGTACCGCATCACCCTTCGTTCTTTACACTCTTCCTCACATGATAATGAATATAAATAATGGCACGACATCACCATGTTTGCTTTACACTCTTCCTCACGTGATAATGAATATAAACAATGGCACGACATCACCCTTCGTGCTTTACACTCTTCCTCACATGATAATGAATATAAACAATGGCACGACATCACCCTTCGTGCTTTACACTCTTCCTCACATGATAATCAATATATGCAATGGCACGAGATCACCCTTCATGCTTTACACTCTTCCTCACATGATAATGAATATATATCTCAATAATAAAGCTAGGCAGGAAATATAAATAACATCGAGGAGAGTGTCAAACGAATATTCCAAACAAATTCTCAATTACTGCTTTGTAAGCAAAAAATGATTCAATGAATGCTCAAGCTCATATAATTCAAGTACTTCCACAAATCCCACAATTTATCAACAACACAAGCATGGAATATAGCATCTCAAAATATCGGCCATAACAATGTATTAATGATTATTCATAGAGATGTCTGAATTAGACACATCAATGTATTCTAAGAAATTTCCCTCAAATTGATTGAGTTATAAAAGGCTAAATCTCGAATCTATCATTTAGCACTACATTCTAAATATCTAGAAGTGAAGTGAGGCATGAAGCAAGAAGATCACAAAATTTTACAAACACAAATATAACATAATCCACCCCCGAGGATGATTAACCCTGGCACATACATATACACTCGCCACATCATATATGTATCACCCCCGTATGTAGGAAATAATGACATATAAGAGGAAAAATTCCCTCAACAAAGTTAGGCAAAACACTTACCTCGAACAAGCCAATAACAATACCGAGCAAGCCAAGTGATGGTCCAAAAATGCCACCCCGCGCGTTCCGACCTCCGAACGGCTCGAAACTAACCAAAAACAACTCAATTACATCAAACAACGCTAAAGGAACCAATCTCAATTGAAAAAGGTCGAATCTTTAATCAAAGGCCCAATATCAGCCCAAAAGCCCAACCCGGGCCCGCACCTCGGAACCCGACAAAACACATAAAATCCGACAACCCATTCAATCATGAGTCCGCCCATACTAGTTTCACTCAAATTCGACTCTGAATCGATGTTCAAAACTTAAAAATTCACTTTATGAATCTTTAGGCAAAACCCCCAAAATTTCACTTTGAAATCATCAATTAAATCCCTAAAACGAAGATGGATTCGTGAAATATAACAAAAATCGAGTAGATAACACTTCCCCAAGCCATATGGTGAAAATCGCCTCCAAAATCTCCCAAATCCGAGCTTCCCAACTCAAAATATGACCAACAGAGTAAAACCTTATTTTATATATTTTTTTCTGTGAGCTATTCTGCCTCGTTTCTCATGCCAAACGATCTTGAAACTCGCTTTTACGCTCCAATGGATTCCTTATAAAATTTTAGTCAATTTAGGCTCTTGAATCACTCAATTTGAGCTTATATTGAAGGAGATATGTTGGTTTCAATAATTGAAAATAGTGCAGATTTTTAAATATGAAGTTAGTGCCAATTTCGTAATTAATCTGAAAAAAATCTCGCAATCCAATTCTTAGTAAAATGATCATAACATCCTCATACGATGTCCAAATTCAAGGATTCTTTTTGCTACGGGTCTGTAATTACGATACAGATCTAATGCTTCATTCAAAACGGAAATAGGAGTTCATTTGTTCAACATGATATCATTTATGCTTGGAAAACAATGTCAGAACAAAAGAATGAGTGCTATACAACCCAAGCCTATCCAAAACTCACCCGAGCCCCTAGGGACCACGTCCAAACATACCACCAAGTCCCATAACATAACACGGACTTACTCGAGCCCTCAAAATACCGTGCGAAGTGCAGATACTCAAAATGACCTGTCGGGTCGTCATATCCTCCACCACTTAAACACACGTTCGTTCTCGAACGTGCCAGGAATCTTTCCAAAGCTACCAAATCACGGTGTAACCTTACTAAGCGCAAACCCGAGAGTGATACCCTGTCACCCTGATCCACATAAGCCTTCCAACACAACATAACTAGAGATCCTTATTTCGACCTTGGTCTTTAAACCTCAGAACTCAATCAATATCATCTAGAATTCATTACAAGACCCGAATCCCACAGCCACATAGTGTATAAGTCTGAACAGGCTGTATCAAGTCAGAACCATAACACAAGATGTAATCACATGATGTACCCCATCACTTCGACATTCACAGTAGGAACTGCTGACCTCAATTACTGTTCAAAACAAATCTGGTGCCGGTAGCAAACATCATACCGATTAGAACTCGTTCAAAGCCTTCATACCCTACCGATGATGAAAGAAACACGCATAACCGCCTAACCACTCATCTGATCAATAAGCCAAGAAACTCACTCGCCCGACCAGGGCCATTGTCCACATCCTCAATAAAATATAGTGTTACTCTTCCAAACCTTCCTCATCCAAATACAATAGCGCAAATATCAGGTCTACAAACCTCATCTCATCCAATACGAGCAGCCGCGCCGACAAGCAGCAACAATAAACATATGGATCCACACACAACCCGGTTCCGTACACTATTAAGTAATAATTCAGACATGACAGATAACAGTAACAAAACTAAATAAGAAAACTACTAAGAAAGTTAAGCAGGCAGGGATATTTTAGCATTTTACTATGAACTATTCTCAACAAGGTGAAAGAAAAATACACAAAATAGAATTAAGGAGCCATATTTCATCATTGTACCGTTGCATCGTGCAACCCGATCCCATCATATCAATCCGTATAGGGTACCCTTCGATCCATAATACTCGGGCTCACTGATCACATGTGCATCAACATCAAGCACAACAGAGTGCACAAAATATAACTGTAGGGAAATAATTAGGAACAAACAATGATAGCAAAGACAAGCACAACTATGGTGCAATAAGCTAAGCAACATCACAAAGGACACCTCGCCCGTAGTTCCACGAGGCCTAAACTGAATCACAATATGCGTGCGAAGAACCGTGTAAACCTGAAAACCCATCGTAGTATAAGAGAGAAACATATGACACAAACCAAGGCGCGAATAGCATCCATTCCGCCAGATGATATAAATATGGCACCAACTGCCCAATCTCAACATCGCTTCTCAAATAGCCGACACGTAATTCGTTCCCCATCATCTCGCGGAGAAAAACCCATAAGTCGAAACACAATGTGCCTGCCAACATGTGAACTCAACTTCGATCGGAATCCCATTGTGCCAACAAGACTTCAAACACCCAAAATTGTCCGAGACATCAAGAACTCATATCCTTCCCTCCAAAACTAAACCGCAACCTTGTACATGTAACCTTTCAACCCCACACGGGGCGTCGCCTTTAATATGATAACTCGCAACACTACGAAAGTCTCATAGTCAACTTTGAACCATAAGCAAATTAAACACCTCATCACCCGAGAATATTTCATTAAACTCAATCCAGGAGAACACCACCACACGCAATATAGCTTCTATACCTGTACAAAACATCAAATCCGATCGTGGTCATCACAGTGATAAATTCTTCGGAACTTAGTAATACATAATCAAGTAATCAGAACCAGTCACCTTTAACTCAATCGAGTCACGCAGATTGCCAACCCGAAAGTAACTCAATTTGATATGACCGCCCTGAGGGAACTTCCTGGAGACCCGAAGCCATTTCTTGCATCACTACAACATTAACATGTAGAACTTACTTGACAAGGAAATACCGCGAATCCGATTACCATTAGTTACCATTTTTGTCACGCCCCAAAATCGAGGGACGCGACCGGCACTCAACCAGGTGATCCCAGTCAAACGAACCTGATTTGCCTTTCCTACCCCACATGATAATATCGTACATGATTTGTATGAAACAGTGAAATAACTTTAAAAGCGTGTGATTACCATAATAAGTCCAATTTCTTTTCCTCGTATTACATTATCATATTAGATTTACATACAAAATAGATACAACACTTCCAATACGGACCATGATTACGAACAATTACAACCACTGCCCAAAATATACATATATATACCCACATAGTGTCTACGGAGCCTCTAAGAATGTTTAAGAGTTTATACAATACTTTCCTGCAACAAGGCCCCGACTATACCTTACAATACATAATATACTCAAAAGAGATAGCAGGAACTACACATGGCCCCGAGAGGAAGGGGGCTCACCAGTACAGTTGGAAGAGGATGAGGAGAAGACACCACTAACGGCAAGTTGGGCTACATGCTATGGACCCACCTACATCCATATAAAATATGTAGCGCCCCCGGCAAAAGGGACGTTAGTACTGTGGAATAGTACTAGTATGTATACACAAACTTTATCCCAAGTACAATCAAACAGTACACAATTAAGAGACAGTGATATAACCAAATAAATCAAGGTACGTGAAAAGAAACAACCATAATCAAACAAGTTTCACAATCTTTCCCTTTTTCCCCTTCAACATCATCATATTCAAGAGCCCATAGCTTTTCATTTCAGTAGTGATATCGATCACGTTTCCTCCTTATTACCTCAACAACCCTTATTACCTCGACCACCCTTATTACCTCACACCTCATGAAGCTTATAGCTTTGTGTTGCGGCACACAACCCGATCCCCCTGACAATCATATTTCATAACAGCAACCACAAACAATTACATCACAAGAATTATCCTTTCAAGGAATACAATTTCATATTAACAACTCATTTAATTGGGCCCAAGGCCCCACAACATCTATCAATTAGAAAATTCCATGAACACGGTACTGCCACATTTGCTCAATTCAGTTACATTATTTCATAATACTCCTTTCATTATTTTTCCACGTATGGTTTTCAACTATTTCACACATTCCCACATAAGGTGCACATACCACATATTCGAACCCAACAAGAGGATTCTACGAAGGTTAAAGTTAGCCATACATACCTCGAACCGGGATTTTTTTCCCCTTAATTTCTAGCTCAAGTCACCAGACCTTCTAGCACCTTCAATCTAATTCATAATGTGACACATTTAAACTTAGAATTAGAAATCATGAACATGTCTTGAACTCATTTGATCTTTCTATCAAACACTAGGTGATCCTTTAGATTAACTAACCCCCTTTTTTTAGTTAAAGGTTACCCCACCCTACTTTCCTTTACTAGCTTAGGATAAAATGGGTACACGCATGAAAGACTCTTAACCCCATCCTTACGAAGTATCCTACCCATAAGTCATTTTTAACAAAATCTGGAAATTTGGGGTCAGTGGGGTGGAAGCTTACCTCTTAGAGTGAAGAAATCCGTGTTTTACTTGATTAATTCCAAGCTTGATTGATGAAGGAAGACCAATTTGATGAAGTTGGGACTTTCTCTCTCTAGAACCCACTCTTTCCTCTCTCTAATTTCTCAGAAAAAGTGGTTAAAATGAAGGGGAGGGGTGTTTTAATGGATTGGGGTCTGGTGTTAAAATAAAAAAAATAGATGCCCGACAAAAGAATGCGGTCAGGAATGCGATCGCATTCCTGACATGCGGTCCGCATAATCGACCACATAATGGCCCTCAATATGGGCCAAAATTTTGAAACACACTGCCCAGGTATGCGACCGTTGTGCGGTCCGCATACACGTTATGCGATCGCATAATGTGTCGCATAACACCCACTTTCTTGAGAAATTTGTATTCTTTAAATCTTGGGGGTACTTTTTACTCAGTTCTGGTCTGTTTCAAAAATTTCCACAATAACAACAACTCGGGGATTCATTCGGATATTATTATTATTATTATTTTTTTTATTTTTTTTTTGAAAAGAAAATTTTACGGGTCTTTACATCCTCCCCCCTTAAAAAATCATTCCTCCTCGAATGAGGGTTTTGGAAATCATTTAGCTTCGAAAGCATGATATGCAATTTCCAGATTACTAACTCCAATCTTTGAGAAAAATTTTGCCAGAGTTCCCTTTGCAATTAGACCTATCTACCTGTCAGAGAGCCCCCGAAACACATTTCCAAACATCATTACACAATTTTTAATCACCGATAACTTACACACAATGTTGTTACCTCAACAATCTGCAATTATTCAATCATTTGTCAACTACACATAGTTCCTTCCATTCATACCACAAATTTCACATGATTTACATCTTCGCACATAACTTGGCCCTTTTTAATGAGTCTAATACAACCCAATCAACTCAATATGTTATATTCATTTCAATTGATCATTACCACTCTATACTACTATCAATCACCTACCCAACACATACGTTCCACAAAACTTTCATTTAACTCAAGGGTTGCACACTACTCAGATAGAACTACGGATTCAGTTTTAGCACACATTGGAAAGTTACAACAATAAGGTAATTAGGGGAAGATGGGCTGATGTGGCACAGAACCGAACATAAAAATATGATTTGGTTAGGGATGCCAGTTCTGACGAACACTACTAGACTTATTCAAACAAATGGGGATATTTTTCCTTCATCTCATTTTCCGCTTCCCACGTGGCTTCCTCAATATGCTGACTTCTCCACAATACTTTAACTGAAGCAATTTATTTGTTCCTCAATCTACGGACTTGTCTATCAAGAATAGCAACCAGAACCTCTTCATATGATAATTCTTCATTAACCTCAATAGCCTCAACTGGCACGATGGCTGATGGATCCCCAACCACCTTCTTCAACATGGACACGTGGAACACTGGGTGCACTAATGACAATTCAGGGGGTAATTCCAACCTATACGCCACTTGTCCTATCCTTTGAGAAATCCGATAGGGCCCGACATACCTTGGGCTCAATTTCCCTTTCTTCCCAAATCGCGTCACTCCCTTCATGGGAGATACCTTCAAGAATACCCAATCATCAACTTGGAATTCCAATTCTCTTCGACGAACGTCCGCATAGGATTTTTGACGGCTCTGAGCGGTTTTCATCCTCTCCCGAATGACTCTGACTTTCTCCAATGCCTGGTGCACAAGATCTGGCCCTAATAATTCTGCTTCACCAACCTCGAACCACCCAATCGGAGATCTACACCTCCTTCCGTACAAGGCCTCAAATGGGGCCATCCGAATACTAGCGTGAATGTTGTTATTGTAAGAAAATTCGATAAGCGCTAACTGATCATCCCAACTACCCTTGAAGTCCAACACACAAGCCCGCAACATATCTTCAAGCATCTGAATAGTCCGCTCTGCCTGACCATCAGTCTACAGATGGAAAGCCGTGCTAAGATTTACCTGAGTACCCAAACCTTGCTGAAATTTCCTCCAAAATTTAGCCGTGAACTGAGCTCCTCGATCTGAGATAATAGAAAATGGAGTACCATGAAGCCTGACTATTTCCTTGGTATACAACTGAGCGTACTGCTCTGCAGTATCAGTGGACTTGACTGGCAAGAAGTGAGCTGATTTCGTGAGTCGATCCACTATCACCCAAATAGAGTCGAACTTGCGTTGAGTGCGGGGTAACCCTACCACTAAATCCATGTTGATCATTTCCCATTTCCACATTGGAATCTCCATAAGCTGAGTTAACCCACCAGGCCTCTGGTGCTCGGCCTTCACCTGCTGACAATTCAGACATCTAGATACAAAGTCTGCCACCCCTCTTTTCATACCGCTCCACCAATAAACTTCCCGGAGGTCTTGATACATTTTCGTAGAACCTGGGTACACGGAATACCTGGAATTGTGAGCTTCCGCCATCACCCTCTCCCGAATATTATCCACATCAGGGACACACAACCTTCCCTGGCATCGCAATACACCATCATCGCTTCCGAGTGAAAATACCAAATTTTTGCTAGTCAAAACTGCCTCCTTCAACTGCACCAATGTTGGATCAATAAACTGTTTCTCCTTGACTTCCGCTACAAGTGATGATTTTGCCCAATTATGCACCATGACTTTCCCCCCGTCTGAGGTCGATAGACAGACCCCCAGACTAGCCAATTGACGAACCTCCCGAGCCAACTGCCTCTGACCTTCCTCCAAATGGGCCAGACTACCCATAGACTTCCGACTGAGAGCGTCTGCCACTACATTTGCTTTACCCGAATGGTACAAAATGTTCATAGCATAATCCTTAATCAACTCTAACCATCGCCGCTGCCTTAAATTCAACTCCTTCTACTTGAACAAGTATTGGAGACTCTTGTGGTCTAAGAACACGTCCACATGGACCCCATACAAATAATGCCGCCAGATTTTTAATGCAAACACAACTGCCCCGAGTTCTAAATCATGCGTCGGATAATTCTTCTCGTGATTCTTTAGTTTCCTGGAAGAATAGGCTATAACCTTCCTGTGTTGCATCAACACACATCCCAAGCCAATCCTTGAAGCATCGCAATAAACCACAAATCCTTCCATGCCTTCTGGCAAGGTTAACACCGGTGCCGAAGTCAGTCTTGATTTCAATTCCTGAAACCTCTTCTCACAAGCGTCGGACCATTGGGACTTAGTTTCCTTTTGCGTCAATTTAGTCAATGGGGAGGCGAGGGTAGAGAACCCCTCCACAAACCTCCGATAAAACCCGGCTAGACCCAAGAAACTGCGAATCTCTGTCGGGGTCGTTCGTCTAGGCAAATCCTTTACCGATGTGATCTTCTGGGGATCAACCTTAATCCCTTCTCTTGAAACAACATGACCCAAAAATTTGACTGACTCCAACCAAAATTCACATTTTGAAAACTTGGCATAAAATTGGTGCTGATGAAGAGTTTGCAGAACTGTCCTGAGGTGATTAGCATGATCCTCCTGACTGCGCGAGTAGACAAGGATGTCATTAATAAAAACAATCACGAAGGAGTCAAGAAACGGTTTGAAAACCCGATTCATAAGATCCATGAAAAATGCTGGAGCATTGGTCAGTCCAAAGGACATTACCAAAAATTCAAAATGGCCATAACGAGTTCTGAAGGCGGTCTTAGGAATATCCTGCTCTCTGATCTTCAACTGGTGATACCCCGACCGTAAATCAATTTTGGAGAAAAACCTCGCACCCTGCAATTGGTCGAACAAATCATCTATCCGAGGCAATGGATACTTGTTTTTGATAGTGACTTTGTTGAGCTGCCGATAATCAATACACATCCGAAGCGACCCATCCTTCTTCCTGACGAAAAGAACCGGAGCGCCCCACGGTGACACACTCGGCCGAATGAACCCCTTCTCTAATAAGTCTTTCAACTGCTCCTTTAGCTCCCTCAACTCTGCTGGCACCATTCTGTATGGGGGAATAGATATTGGCTGCATATCTGGCAATACATCAATCCCGAAATCGATCTCTCTGTCTGGCGGAATCCCTAGAAGCTCTTCCAAAAACACTTCAAGAAACTCATTCACGAATGGGACGGACTCGGGGGCAGACACTTCTGAAGTGGTGTCCGCAACCCGGACCAAATGATAAATACACCCCTTTTTAATCATCTTTGAGGCCTTAAGGTAGGAAATAAACCTACCCTTTGGCACCACACCAACCCCTTTCCACTCGATAACTGACTCATTAGGAAATTCTAGCCTCATAATTCTGGTCCGGCAGTCGAGTTTAGCAAAGCACGAGTAAAGCCAATCCATCCCCATGATGACATCGAAATCTACCATCCCTAGTTCGACAAGATCGGCCGTGGTATCTCGACCACACACCGTGACAACACAATTCCTATAGACTTGTGTGGTTGTAATGGAATCACCAACCGAGTCGACACAGAGAACGGCTCACGAAGCCGTTCGGGTTCTATCCCAAAACTTGAAGCAACAAATGGGGTAACATAGGACAAGGAAGACCCCGGATCAATAAGAGCATAACAATCAAGGGCTTGAACAGCCAGAATACCTGTAACAACATCTGGAGAAGCCTCCGCACTCTGGCGACCACTTAAAGCATAGAACCGGCTGGGTCCACCTCTACCACGGGCTCCACCTCTAGCTGCACCACGCCCTGCTGGAGCTGGAGGACGTACTGAAGATGCAGCGACTGAAGAACCGAACGGCTGAGCAAAAGCACCACCCATGCCCTGACTGGGCGCACGTCAATCCCGCCGAATATGATCACTCACTCCACACCCGTAGCATACCGGGATATCCAGGTAACAAGGTTCAGTATGGAACCTCCCACACTTAGGGCACGGAGCCCTCCTCTGCTGCTGAAACCTCCCTCCTGGACGACCGGACTAATGGGGTCTCCTACTGTCTGATCCTGGTCCCGAGCGACTGCTTTGCTGATAACGGTGCGCTGATGGCGGTGCACCGGATGAGGACTGATCATGAGACTGGGATGGCCCTGATGGTCCTCTCCCCTGAACTAGTCTCCCTCCACCAACTGAACTCCCTGAGTGGCCTGCTGACCGGGCCCTGCTGATACTCTCCCTCTCCGACCTTATCTTTAATTTTCTAGCCTCCGTAGCCTGGGTGAATCCCACTATCTTACCATAATTCATGTCTGAGTGCAAGGCAGCTGTAGCAGCTTCATTCACAACCAAAGGACTGAGGCCCTGAACAAACCGTCGAACTCTGGCACCCATAGTCGATACTAACTGAGGAGCGTACTTGGACAACCTAATGAACTCCAGGTTGTACTCCCACACACTCATATTACCATGCTTGAGAACCTCAAACTCCGTAGCACGGGTTGCCATAGTCTCGGCAGGCAAGAAGTGATCCATGAAAGCATCAACGAACTCATCCCACCTCTCCTGAGGACTTCCCTCCCCGCGGGAACCCTCCCATATCTCGAACCAGGAATACACTGCTCCCCTCAACCTGTAAGATTCTAACTCAACCCCCTCTGCCTCTGTAGTCTTCATAACCCGGAGTGTCTTGTACATTTCATCTAGAAAGTTTTGTGGATCGGCCTCTGGATCAATACCTGAGAATTCTGGAGGGGCTAACCGCAGAAACCGGTTGACTCTGGAACCGATGGAATCTCCCTGTCCGCTAGAGGATGCAGGGGAAGTATGATATCTTTGGGCCTGAGCGGCCACTAACTGGGTCAGCATGTGAATACCTCCCCTGAGGTCACCATCGGAAGTACCGGGGACTGAAGCTGGAACCGAAGAAGGGTCAGGGGTTGCAGCACCCTCTGCCGCAACAGGAATAGGAACACTCTGATCTGGAACTGAAGGGCCAGATGGGTTCAAGGTCGGGGATTCGCTCTCACCCGCGCCATCGGGTACAGAATTTACGGCCACACTTGGGGCGGCATTGGCCTCTAGGCCAAGTCGAGCTCTTTTCTTTGGTGACATCACTGAAAATTTAGGAACAGAGCACGAGTTAGACAAGAACATCCTCACTTTCCACTTCACCGCACGATATAGAATAACAATGAAAAGGGTTTTTCCTAAATGCCCATGTAGACCCCTAATTATAGGTGTGGTCGACAACACACTGATAAGAAGGGCTCTACTAGACACGGCTCCGAGAAATCCTAGGACACTTTTAAAACTTGAGGCTCTGATACCAAGTTTGTCACACCCCAAAATCGAGGGACGCGACCGACACTCAACCGGGAGATCCCAGTCAAGCGAACCTGATTTGCCTTTCCTACCCCACGTGATAATATCGTACATGATTCGTATGAAATAGTGAAATAAGTTTAAAAGCGTGTGATTACCATAATAAGTCCAATTTCTTTTCCTCGTATTACATTATCATATTAGATTTCCCGCTACATACAAAACAACTACAACTCTTCCAATACGGACCATGATCACGAACAATTACAACCACTGCCCAAAATATACATATATACACCCACATAGTGTCTACGGAGCCTCTAAGAATGTTTAAGAGTTTATACAATACTTGCCGGCAACAAGGCCCCGGCTATACCTTACAATACGTAATATACTCAAAAGAGATAGAAGGAACTACACATGGCCCCAAGAGGAAGGGGGCTCACCAGTACATCTGGAAGAGGATGAGGAGAAGACATCACTAACGGCGAGCTGGGCTACCTGCAATGGACCCACCTACATCCATATAAAAGATGTACCACCCCCGGCAAAAGGGACGTTAGTACTGTGGAATAGTACTAGTATGTATACACAAACTTTATCCCAAGTACAATCAAACATTACACAATTAAGAGATAGTGGTATAACCAAATAAATCAAGGTACGTGAAAAGAAATAACCATAATCAAACAAGTTTCACAATCTTTCCCTTTTTCCCCTTCAACATCATCATATTCAAGAGCCCATAGCTTTTCATTTCAGTAGTGATATCGATCACGTTTCTTCCTTATTACCTCGACCACCCTTATTACCTTGGCCACCCTTATTACCTCGGCCATCCTTATTACCTCACACCTCATGAAGCTTATTGCTTTGTGTTGCGGCGCGCAACCCGATCCCCCTGACAATCATATTTCATAACAGAAACCACAAACAATTACATCACAAGAATTATCCTTTCAAGGAATACAATTTCATATTAACAGCTCATTTAATTGGGCCCAAGGCCCCACAACATTTATCAAGTAGAAAATTCCATGAACACGGTACTGCCACATTTGCTCAATTCAGTTACATTATTTCATAATACTCCTTTCATTATTTTTCCACGTATGGTTTTCAACTATTTCACACATTCCCACATAAGGTTCACATACCACATATTCGAACCCGACAAGAGGATTCTACGAAGGTTAAATTTAGTCATATATACCTCGAACCGGGATTATTTTTCCTTAATTTCTAGCTCAAGTCACCGGACCTTCTAGCACCTTCAATCTAATTCACAATGTGACACATTTAAACTTAGAATTAGGAATCATGAACATGTCTTGAACTCATTTGAGCTTTCTATCAAACACTAGGTGCTCCTTTAGATTAACTAACCCCTTTTTTTTNTTTTAACAAAATCTGGAAATTTGGGGTCAGTGGGGGTGGAAACTTACCTCTTAGAGTGAAGAAATCTGTGTTTTACTTGATTAATTCCAAGCTTGATTGATGAAGGAAGACCAATTTTATGAAGTTGGGACTTTCTCTCTCTAGAACCCACTCTTTCCTCTCTCTAATTTCTCAGAAAAAGTGGTTAAAATGAAGGGGAGGGGTGTTTTTAATGGATTGGGGTCGGGTGTTAAAATAAATAAAATAGAAACCCGACACAAGCGGTCCGTATAATCGACCGCATAATGGCCCTCAAGATGGGCCAAAATTTCAAAACACACTACCCAGGTATGCGACCGTTGTGCGGTCCGCATACACATTATGCGATCGCATAATGCGTCGCATAACACCCACTTTCTGGAAAACTTTGTATTCTTTAAATCTTGGAGGTACTTTTTACTCAATTCTGGTCTGTTTCGAAAATGTCCACAATAACAACAACTCGGGGATTCATTCGGATATTATTATTATTATTTTTTTTTTTTTTTTTTTTGACAAGAAAATTTTACGGGTCTTTAATATTTTCAAGCCCACCCGTAGACAAATTCAAAAGTCCTTAAAGGCTATATAAGACTTGGAACTCGCCAGAACTTTCTTGATAACCACTCATCTTATTCTAATCTTCAATACATAGCTAATATGCGTCGACCAACCCGTGCTTCACCAGCATATGCCCATTCAAAGAAATAACCTAGCAATCTCTTGGTTCGGAAACTGATACGGCTCATGATCCTACAATCTGATTGTCATTAACAGACTCCACTACTTAGCTCGAAGCCATAGATAACCTCATCGGCACCGTAAGGTACCATATATTTACAGCATGCCCCGATCCCGCATGACTATTTAGCTGAATACTTCAAAAACTCATGCAATACTGGTCATAGAACGCACTAAAAACTCTGCCAAGCGCTTACCCATCATTGCATGAAGTCAAACAACTTCCCCAAATGCTCTGAAATGATCACATATGTACTCCACTGAATGGAAACCTCATACGAGACACACGATCCAAACCCATCATCTAGGAGGTGGTCGCCCACCGGTTATACTCAAATCGACACATTGCCATGAACTTACCTTAATCATAATAGCCAGGCCACCAACCAATCTTCCCAAATATGTTCTTACCAACTAGACCATGAACCCATCTCATAATACAAATGAACAACTAGAAGATTTAACACTGCATCCACTTCTGAAATTAGACAACACGTCGCGATGATAATCAAGCATCCATAGCCCGTCGTAATCCATTTGCAGCATCACCGATCGTCGGCACATAACGAATACTGTGCGCACCCCATCACATATGAGCGATCGAGAAGAGTAAAATTCGTAGATTTCAAGCTGAAACAAGGCCGCACGATAAGAAAAGAAGAAACAGATTTTTTTTTTCCTAAATGCCCTGTAGTCTCCCGAAGATAGGTATAGATGTCATCATACCAATCTGCAGGACTCTACTAGACACTTGCTCACGAGTCGTAGAACCTAGAACCTAGTGCTCTGATACCACTTTGTCACGACCCAAAAATTACAGGTCATGATGGAACCTAACTTGACCCGTTAGGTAAGCCAACTAACAAAAGATACAGACCAAATGAACTTATAGGAGATTAAAATAGGATTTTTATCTGAATTTTTACAAATTTACCCAAGAATTGGTAGTAAAAATTATGAGATTCTAGGATTTAGAATTTACAAAGAAAATATAATAATCACACGATCTGTTTGAAAACTACATGAACAGATTAATAATGTCTAAAACTACCAACCAAATGATAGAAATACCGATAATAGAAATGACAAGGAAGGGAATATGCCAGCAGTAATAATAAACGAGAATGTACAGAAGAACATCAATAACAGACTAAGTAGAGAGCACAGAGTGAATGACCACAATTAGGAAAAGGGTTATAATTTCATCTAAATAGAGTGATGGAGGCGTGAAGATGGATATAACAAATAAGAGAAGGGGAGAAGGGTGCATTTTCTCGTGCCCAAGTGCAGCCAAATAGATATGACATGGATACAATCATAACATATCACCTTTCATGCTTTACAGTCTTCCTTACATGATAATGAATATAAACAATGGCACGACATGACCCTTCGTGCTTTGCACTCTTCCTTACGTGATAATGAATATAAACAATGGCACAACATCACCCTTCGTGCTTTACACTCTTCCTCACATGATAATGAATATAAACAATGGCACGACATTACCCTTCGTTCTTTACACTCTTCCTCACATGATAATGAATATAAATCTCAATAAAATAGCCAGGCAGGAAATATAAATAACATCGAGGAGAGTGTCAAACGAATATTCCAAACAAATTCTCAATTACCGCTTTCCAAGCCAAAAATGATTCAATGAATGCTCCAGGTCATATAATTCAAGTACTTCTACAAATCTCACGATTTATCAACAACACAAGAACGGAATCTAGCATCTCAAAATATCGTCCATAGCAGCGTATTAATGATTATGCATAGAGATGTCTGAATTAGACACATCACTGTATTCTAAGAAATTTCCATAAAATTGATTAAGTTATATTAGGCTAAGTCTCTACTCTATCATTTAGCACACTACATTCTAAATATCTAGAAGTCAAGTGAGGCATGAAGCAAGAAGATCACAAAATTCTACAAACACAAATGTAACATAATCCACCCCCTGAGCATGATTAACCGTGGCACATACATATACGCTCGTCACCTCATATATGTATCACCCACGCATGTAGCAAACAATGACAAATAAGAGGAAATATTCCCTCAACAAAGTTAGGGAAAACACTTACCTCGAATAAGTCAATAACAATACCGACCAAGCCACGTGATGGTCCAAAAATGACATCTCGCGCGTTCCGACCTCCGAACGGCTCGAAACTAACCCAAAAAAACTCAAATACATCAAACAATGCTAAAGGAACCAATCCCAATTGAAAAAGGTCAAATCTTTAATCAAAGGCTCCAAATTGGCAAAAAAGCCCAACTCGGGCCCGCCCCTCGGAACCCGTACTAATTTCACTCAAATCCGACTCCGAATCGATGTTTAGAACTTAAAAATTCACTTTATGAAACTTTAGGCAAAACCTCCCAAATTTCACTTTGAAATCATCAATCAAATTCCAAAAACGAAGATGGATTCATGAAATATAACCAAATCCGAGTAGAGAACACTTACCCCAATCCATATTTTGAAAATCACCTCCAAAATTTCCCAAATCCGAGCTTCCCAACTAAAAATATGACCAACTGAACAAACCCTTATTTTGTATATATTTTTTTCTGCCAGCTATTCTGCCTCGTTTCTCATGACAAACGATCCCGAAACTCACTTTTATTCCTCCAATGGATTCTTTGTGAAATTCTAGTCAAGTTAGGCTTTTGAATCACTCAATTTGACCTTATATTGAAGGAGATATGTTGGTTTCAATAAATGAAAATAGTGCAGATTTATAAATACGAAGTCAGTGGCAATTTCGTAATTAATCTGAAAAAAATCTGGCAACCCAATTCTTAGTAAAATGATCATAAAATCCTCATACGATGTCCACATTCGACGATTCATTTTCCTATGGGTCCGTAATTATGATACAGATCTAATTCTTCATTCAAAACAGAAATCAGAGCTCATTTGTTCAATATGATATCATTTATGCTTGAAAAATAACGCCGAAACAAATAAAACAAGCGCAACACAACCCAAACCTATCCGAAACTCGCCTGAACCCGTAGGGACCACGTCCAAACATAACAACAAGTCCCATATCATAACACAGACTTACTCGAGCCCTCAAAATACGGAGCAAATTGCAGATACTCAAAACGATATGTCGAGTCGTTACACTGTTACACATTCTGTAAGAGATCAATCGAAAGCTATATTATTATAAAAGCATGAATATAATATAAGTTTACAAAAATAACTTTATAATATTAATCATAATAGTTATAATAAAAGAATATAACCGGAATTCTAGATATAAGCCTTACAATCCTATTAGTTTTAGGAATATTACACGCTAGGAATCCTACATGATTACCTTTAGGAATCCTATTAGTATGATGACTAATTCATATAAAATTGAACAAGTAAATATATTTAGTCATGTATGTAAGCATTTAAATTTTTATCGGATTTAAATCCATAAAATAATTTGGACCGTATTAAATTCAAGAAACTAGTCCAAATAAATATTGTGGCTAGTACATTAGGTTAATTATTTAAAACCAAAATACACGTGTTGGGTTTGTCCATTTAATCGGACCACAAATTAAATGATAAGCCCATTTCATTAGCCCAAGGTCCAAATGGCTATTAGCCCATCTTAAAGCCCAGGCTCATGTCGCGTGTCAAGTGATTTGGCAATCCAAATCAAAAGAACAAGCCAATAAAATCAAGACACATGCCAAGTGACGTGGCAATCCAAGACAAATAAATGAGCCAATGAAATTATGCCATGTGTCAAGTGATGTGGCAATCCAAGACAAATAAATGAACCAATTAAATCATGCCAAGTGTCTGGATGGAATTGGTCAGTGCAAACGGACCAATCAAATTACAGAGCCACACAACTCCTTACAACTATAAATAGAGGTGTTCATAAAGCTAGAAGACACCAGAAGTTATAACAAAAAGCAAGCAGAGAGCTCGTGGATCAAACACCGCAGATTTCTCTAAAAGTTACAAGTTCAAGCACTCAAGCTACAAGTTCAAGTTCAAGTCAAGATCAAGAACGAAGGCAAATCAAATACCAAGGCGTTCATGATCAAGTTACTTGTTCGTGATCAAATCCAAATCCAAGTTCAAGAAGGAGATTCAAGACCAAGATTTACAAGCCCTTGAATCAAAATCAAAGTCAAACTCATCAAGATACTTTACATTCTTGAAGAATCAGAGGAATACCATAAAGATTGTAACACTCATTACTTATTGAAATCAAATACTACATTTATTACGCAATTTTCCTGTCTTGATTATTTATTTTTCTCTACGCGAAAATTTGTTGTTACAAAATTCTGGCATGGCCAGTGGGACAATATTTACCTCTCATCTCTTCAATTACCAAATTTCAATAACACATAATTGGATCCTAAGAAGATCAACTTCAAGCTCACTATTGCTAAGGCTACAGATTCCAAGTTTCCTTCTGATGTTGAAAATTTGTTGGATGCTACTATGTAAAGCGTAGGACCTGTCACTAGGAACAAGGAAAACTTGCTGGAACAACAAGCATTTCAGATGCCGTCTGCATCAGTTCCTATCTTTTATTTTCGATTCTCAAAGGGGCAAGATCATCTCCAACTGAATTGGAAGAAGGAGCGAACATTGCTGAAATTGTTGAGAGGACATTGTCTCTACTTAGTCCATCTAGATCTAAGAATCTCATCACACGGGATGATGATGATTTCTTGATCACTAGATATGCTCCAAGTAATCCACGTGAGTTGTTCCACTCAGAGTATGGTATAAGAGAAAATCCATGCTTTTCTCCATCATCCACAACGATTATCCAAGCAATGGTGACTAACACTTCAACTGTTGAAGAACAACTCGCAAATTTAACAAAGGCAGTTGAAGGGTTAACAAAGCATATGCAAGATCAAGATAATCAAATTATCAAGCTGACAGATAGAGTTGAAAGCATGATGGAGGGAGATTCAAGTCATGCACCTGGAAAGCTCCCTATGATGCAAGATAAAGGAGATTCATCTGCAAGGCAGAAAACGACTCCTAAAGAATTTCAGATTTCATCTGATGGGGTTATTCCCATTGACCAGTTGAAAGACTTCATTATGGGAACCATCAAAGATAAGTATGATGTTTCCGCCAAGTCTTATCTCGCATATGCAAAGCCATACACTACGAGAATTGACAGTTTGAAGATGCCTGCGGGTTATCAACCCCCAAAATTTCAACAATTTGATGGAAAAGGAAATCCAAAGAAACACATTGCACACTTTGTTGAAACTTGTAATAATGCTGGAACCTATGGAGATTATCTTGTCAAGCAGTTTGTCCATTCCTTAAAAGGAAATGCTTTTGATTGGTACACTGATCTCGAGGCTGGTTATATCGATAGTTGGGAGCAATTTGAACATGAATTTCTCAATCGCTTCTATAGCACAAGGAGAACCGTAAACATGGTTGAACTCACAAACACACGTCAGTAGAAGGATGAACATGTTGTTGATTTCATCAATAAATGGAGGAATGCAAGCCTCAACTGCATAGACTGACTTAGTGAAGCTTCTGGAATAGAAATGTGTATCCAAGGAATGCACTAGGGACTTCGCTACATCCTACAGGGTATCAAGCCTAAGTCTTTAGAAGAAATGGCTACACGTGCTCATGATATGGAGTTAAGCATGTCTTCAAGTGGAAATCAAGGGTCACCAGTTTATGAACCTCACAAAGTGAAGGATAAACAAGAAATAAAGAAAGTAGGCAAGTTTTTGCCAAAATATGAGAGCAAGGAATCAAGGAATATCAACGCCTCGTCATTAAAGGTCACTAAAAATATTAGTAAGAAGCAAAGTGTGAAGAAAATGTCCTTACAGGATAAAGTTGGCCGAAAATTAACTCTGAAGGAAATGCAAGCGAAAGAATATCCGTTCTTGGATTTTGATGTTGCAACAATTTTTGAAGAACACCTTGAGTTGAAACTCATTGAGTTACCTGAAATGAGGTGCCCAAATGAAGCTGGAAGGACTAATGATCCAAATTATTGCAAGTACCATCGATTGATTGGCCACCCTATTGAAAATTGCTTTATCTTCAAGCAGAAAGTCATGGACTTGGCCGCTGAAGGAAAAATCTTGCTTGAGGATGAGAAAGAAAGTTCAAATCAAGTCGTTGTCATTTTTGGTTCGCTTGATCCCGTTGTCCTTTGCAATTTTGTCGAAGTACATGAATGTGATGGCGTCAAAATTGCATCATCACCAAATACGATTAAATTTGGTGACGTTGAACCTGTCGATGTGAGCAAAACATTGCTTCTCCCTATAGTGAATGAAGTAATAGTGAAAGATATCAAGACGAAAGTGAATCACGTGATGGTTAAGATGATGATGAAGATTGGATTCTTGTGACTCGGCGGAGACGCTGCAAGACAAATTCACAAAGGGAGCCGAATAAGCAATTGACTAAGGGAGAAATGGTGAAAAGACCCAAGATGAAAATGATAAAGAAGAATTGGAAGAAAACAAAAATGGAGGAGAATCTCTATCATAGGCTACGTCGTCCAATGACATTGGATGAATTTTTACCAAGCTGGTTAAGCACGCAAGCTTCATGTGAAGATATCGAGGCCTCATGTTGTAAGGTAGAGGAAGAAGAGACGAAGAAGGAAGAGGCATCATTGTTGCCACCTCCCTTGTCTGAAAAACTCACTGAGCATCTATGTGAAGAAGTGGATACTTGTGATGCGAAGATCACATTTACTAATGATGATCTTTTGCTTGGTGAAACACCCCATAATCGTCAGTTATTTATGGTCGAATTTGTGCGTGAGCAGAGAATAAGTAGAATTTTAATTGATGATGGATCTGGGATCAATATTCTCCCAATTCGTACTGTTAGAGAGCTTGGCATACCGATGGATGAACTACGTGAACGCCATTTGATGATTCAAGGGTTCAATCAAAGGGAGAAAAGAGCTATAGGGGCTATCAAATTGGAAATAAATATGGAAGATTTGCATTCGAGTGCATGGATGCACGTGATCGATGCAAAGACCTCATATAATATCTTGTTAGGAAGGCCATGGATAGAACGCACCGAAAACTCTGCCAAGCACTTACCCATCATTGCATGAAGTCAAACAACTTCCCCAAATGCTCTGAAATGATCACATATGCACTCCACCGAATGGAAACCTCATACGAGACACACGATCCAAACCCATCATCTAGGAGGTGGCCGCCCACCGGTTATACTCAAATCGACACATTGCCATGAACTTACCTTAATCATAATAGCCAGGCCACCAGCCAATCTTCCCAAATATGTTCTTACCAACTAGACCATGAACCCATCTCATACTACAAATGAACGACTAGAAGATTTAACACTGCATCCACTTCTGAAGTTAGACAACACGCCGCGATGATAATCAAGCATCCATAGCCCGTCGTAATCCATTTGCAGCATCACCGACCATCGGCACATAGCGAATATTGTGCGCACCCCATCACATATGAACGATCAAGAAGAGTCAAATTCGTAGATTTCAAGCTGAAACAAGGTCGCACGATAAGAAACGAAGAAACAGAATTTTTTTTTTCCTAAATGCCCTGTAGTCTCCCGAAGATAGGTATAGATGTCATCATACCAATCTGCAGAACTCTACTAGATACTTGCTCACGAGTCGTAGAACCTAGAACCTAGTGCTCTGATACCACTTTGTCACGACCCAAAAATTACAGGTCATGATGGAACCTAACTTGACCCGTTAGGTAAGCCAACTAACAAAAGATACAAACCAAATGAACATATAGGAGATTAAAATAGGATTTTTATCTGAATTTTTAGAAATTTACCCAAGAATTGGTAGTACAAATTATGAGATTCTAGGATTTAGAATTTACAAAGAAAATATAATAATCACACGATCTGTTTGAAAACTACATGAACAGATTAATAATGTCTAAAACTACCAACCAAATGATAGAAATACCGATAATAGAAATGACAAGGAAGGGAATATGCAAGAAGTAATAATAAACGAGAATGTACAGAAGAACATCAATAACACACTAAGTAGAGAGCACAGAGTGAATGACCACAATTAGGAAAAGGGTTATAATTTCATCTAAATAGAATGATGGAGGCGTGAAGATGGATATAACAAATAAGAGAAGGGGAGAAGGGTGCATTTTCTCGTGCCCAAGTGCAGCCAAATAGATATGACATGGTTACAATCATAACAGATCACCTTTCATGCTTTACAGTCTTCCTTACATGATAATGAATATAAACAATGGCACGACATGACCCTTCGTGCTTTGCACTCTTCCTCACGTGATAATGAATATAAACAATGGCACAACATCAACCTTCGTGCTTTACACTCTTCCTCACATGATAATGAATATAAACAATGGCACGGCATCACCCGTCGTTCTTTACACTCTTCCTCACATGATAATGAATATAAATCTCAATAAAATAGCCAGGCAGGAAATATAAATAACATCGAGGAGAGTGTCAAACGAATATTCCAAACAAATTCTCAATTACTGCTTTCCAAGCCAAAAATGATTCAACAAATGTTCAAGGTCATATAATTCAAGTACTTCTACAAATCTCACGATTTATCAACACAAGCACGAAATCTAGCATCTCAAAATATCGGCCATAACAGCGTATTAATGATTAGGTATAGAGATGTCTGAATTAGACACATCAATGTATTCTAAGAAATTTCCATAAAATTGATTAAGTTATATTAGGCTATGTCTCGACTCTATCATTTAGCACACTACATTCTAAATATCTAGAAGTCAAGTGAGGCATGAAGCAAGAAGATCACAAAATTCTACAAACACAAATGTAACATAATCCACCCCCCGAGCATGATTAACCGTGGCACATACATATATGCTCGTCACCTCATATATGTATCACCCACGCATGTAACAAACAATGACAAATAAGAGGAAAGATTCCCTCAACAAAGTTAGGGAAAACACTTACCTCGAACAAGTCAATAACAATACCGAGCAAGCCATGTGATGGTCCAAAAATACCATCTCACGATTTCCGACCTCCGAACGGCTCGAAACTAACCAAAAACAACTCAAATACATCAAACAATGCTAAAGAAACTAGTCCCAATTTAAAAAGGTCAAATCTTTAATCAAAGGCTCCAAATTGGCCAAAAATCCCAACTCGGGCCCGCCCCTCGGAACCCGTACTAATTTCACTCAAATCCGACTCCGAATCGATGTTTAGAACTTAAAAATTCACTTTATGAAACTTTAGGCAAAACCTCCCAAATTTCACTTTGAAATCATCAATCAAATTCCAAAAACGAAGATGAATGCATGAAATATAACCAGATCCGAGTAGAGAACACTTACCCCAATCCATATTTTGAAAATCGCCTCCAAAATTTCCCAAATCCGAGCTTCCCAACTCAAAATATGACCAACTGAACAAACCCTTATTTTGTATATATTTTTTTTTGCTAGCTATTCTGCCTCGTTTCTCATGACAAACGATCTCGAAACTCGCTTTTATGTCTCCAATGGATTCCTTGTGAAATTCTAGTCAAGTTAGGCTTTTGAATCACTCAATTTGACCTTATATTGAAGGAGATATGTTGGTTTCAATAAATGGAAATAGTGCAGATTTATAAATACGAAGTCAGTGGCAATTTCGTAATTAATCTGAAAAAAAATCTGGCAACCCAATTCTTAGTAAAATGATCATAAAATCCTCATACGATGTCCACATCCGACGATTCTTTTTGCTACGGGTCCGTAATTATGATACAGATCTAATTCTTCATTCAAAACAGAAATCAGAGCTCATTTGTTCAATATGATATCACGTATGCTTGAAAAATAACGTCGAAACAAATAAAACAAGCGCAACACAACCCAAACCTATCCGAAACTCGCCTGAACCCGTAGGGACCACGTCCAAACATAACAACAAGTCCCATATCATAACACAGACTTACTCGAGCCCTCAAAATACCAAGCAAATTGCAGATACTCAAAACGACATGTCGAGTCGTTACACTGTTACACATTCTGTAAGAGATCAATCGAAAGCTATATTATCATAAAAGCATGAATATAATATAATTTTACAAAAATAACTTTATAATATTAAGCATAATAGTTATAATAAAAGGATATAACCGAAATTCTAGATTTAAGCCTTACAATCCTATTAGTTTTAGGAATATTACACGCTAGGAATCCTACATGATTACCTTTAGGAATCCTATTAGTATGATGGCTAATTCATATAAAATTGAACAAGTAAATATCTTTAGTCATGTATGTAAGCATTTAAATTTTTATCGGATTTAAATCCATAAAATAATTTGGACCGTATTAAATTCAAGAAACTAGTCCAAATAATATTGTGGCTAGTACATTAGGTTAATTATTTAAAACCAAAATACACGTGTTGGGTTTGTCCATTTAATCGGACCGCAAATTAAATGATAAGCCCATTTCATTAGCCCAAGGTCCAAATGGCTATTAGCCCATCTTAAAGCCCAGGCTCATGCCGCGTGTCAAGTGATGTGGCAATCCAAATCAAAAGAACAAGCCAATAAAATCAAGACATATGCCAAGTGAAGTGGAAATCCAAGACAAATAAATGAGCCAATGAAATTATGCCATGTGTCAAACCAATCAAAGACAAATAAATGAACCAATTAAAATATGCCAAGTGTCTGGATGGAATTGGTCAGTGCAAACGGACCAATCAAATTGCAGAGCCACACAACTCCTTACAACTATAAATAGAGGTGTTCATAAAGCTAGAAGACACCAGAAGTTATAACAAAAAGCAAGCAGAGAGCTCGTGGATCAAACACCGCAGATTTATCTACAAGTTACAAGTTCAAGCACTCAAGCTACAAAATCAAGTTCAAGTCAAGATCAAGAACGAAGGCAAATCAAATACCAAGGCGTTCATGATCAAGTTACTTGTTCGTGATCAAATCCAAATCCAAGTTCAAGAAGGGGATTCAAGACCAAGATTTACAAGCCCTTGAATCAAAATCAAAGTCAAACTCATCAAGATACTTCACATTCTTGAAGAATCAAGGAATACCATAGAGATTGTAACACTCATTACTTATTGAAATCAAATAATACATTTGTTACGCAATTTTCCTGTCTTGATTATTTATTTTTCTCTACGCGAAAATTTGTTGTTACAAAATTCTGGCATGCCCAGTGGGACAATATTTACCTCTTATCTCTTCAATTACCAAATTTCAATAACACATAATTGGATCCTAAGAAGATCAACTTCAAGCTCACTATTGCTAAGGCTACAGATTCCAAGTTTCCTTCTGATGTTGAATATTTGTTGGATGCTACTATGTAAAGCGTAGGACCTGTCACTAGGAACAAGGAAAACTTGCTGGGAAAACAGGCATTTCAGATGCCGTCTGCATCAGTTCCTATCTTTTATTTTCGATTCTCAAAGGGGCAAGATCATCTCCAACTGAATTGGAAGAAGGAGCGAACATTGCTGAAATCGTTGAGAGGACATTGGCTCTACTTAGTCCATCCAGATCTAAGAATCTCATCACACAGGATGCTGATGATTTCTTGATCACTAGATATGCTCCAAGTACTCCACGTGAGTTGTTCCACTCAGAGTATGGTATAAGAGAAAATCCATGCTTTTCTCCATCATCCACAACGATTATCCAAGCAATGGTGACTAACACTTCAACTGTTGAAGAACAACTCGTAAATTTAACAAAGGCAGTTGAAGGGTTAACAAAGAATATGCAAGATCAAGATAATCAAATTATCAAGCTGACAAATAGAGTTGAAAGCATGATGGAGGGAGATTCAATTCATGCACCTGGAAAGCTCCCTATGATGCAAGATAAAGGAGATTCATCTGCAAGGCAGAAAACGACTCCTAAAGAATTTCAGATTTCATCTGATGGGGTTATTCCCATTGACCAGTTGAAAGACTTCATTATGGGACCCATCAAAGATAAGTATGATGGTTCCGCCAAGTCTTATCTCGCATATGCAAAGCCATACACTACGAGAATTGACAGTTTGAAGATGCCTGTGGGTTATCAACCCCCAAAATTTCAACAATTTGATGGAAAAGGAAATCCAAAGCAACACATTGCACACTTTGTTGAAACTTGTAATAATGCTGGAACCTATGGAGATTATCTTGTCAAGCAGTTTGTCCATTCCTTAAAAGGAAATGCTTTTGATTGGTACACTGATCTCGAGGCTGGGTTCCTCGATAGTTGGGAGCAATTTGAACATGAATTTCTCAATCGCTTCTATAGCACAAGGAGAACCGTAAAAATGGTTGAACTAACAAACATACGTCAGTAGAAGGATGAACATGTTGTTGATTTCATCAATAAATGGAGGAATGCAAGCCTCAACTGCAAAGACTGACTTAGTGAAGCTTCTAGAATAGAAATGTGTATCCAAGGAATGCACTGGGGACTTCGCTACATCCTACAGGGTATCAAGCCTAAGTCTTTAGAAGAATTGGCTACACGTGCTCATGATATGGAGTTAAGCATGTCTTCAAGTGGAAATCAAGGGTTACCAGTTTATGAACCTCGCAAAGTGAAGGATAAACAAGAAATAAAGAAAGTAGGCAAGTTTTTACAAAAATCTGAGAGCAAGGAATCAATGAATACCAACGCCTCGTCATTAAAGGTCACTACAAATATGATTAAGAAGCAAAGAGAGAAGAAAATGTCCTTACAGGATAAGTTGGCCAAAAATTAACTCTGAAGGAAATTCAAGCGAAAGAATATCCGTTCTTGGATTTTGATGTTGCAACTAATTTTGAAGAACTCCTTGAGTTGAAACTCATTGAGTTACCTGAAATGAGGTGCCCAGATGAAGCTGTAAGGACTAATGATCCAAATTATTGCAAGTACCATCGATTGATTGGCCACCCTATTGAAAAGTGCTTTAGCTTCAAGCAGAAAGTCACGGACTTGGCCGCTAAAGGAAAAATCTTGCTTGAGGATGAGAAAGAAAGTTCAAATCAAGTGTTTGTCATTTTTAGTTCGCTTGATCCCGTTGTCCTCTGCAATTTTTTCGAAGTACATGAATGTGATGGCGTCAAAATTGCATCATCACCAAATATGATCAAATTTGGTGACTTTGAACCTGTCGATGTGAGCAAAACATTGCTTCTCCCTATAATGAATGAAGTAATAGTGAAAGATATCAAGACGAAAGTGAATCATGTGATGGTCAAGATGATGATGAAGGTTGGATTCTTGTGACTCGGCGGAGACGCTGCAAGACAAATTCACAAAGGGAGCCGAATAAGCAATTGACTAAGGGAGAAATGGTGAAAGACCCAAGATGAAAATGATAAATAAGAATTGGAAGAAAACAAAAATGGAGGAGAATCTCTATCATAGGCTATGTCGTCCAATGACATTGGATGAATTTTTACCAAGCTGGTTAAGCACGCAAGCTTCCTATGAAGATATCGAGGCCTCATGTTGTAAGGTAGAGGAAGAAGAGACAAAGAAGGAAGAGGAATCATTGTTGCCACCTCCCTTGTCTGAAAAACTCACTGAGCATCTATGTGAAGAAGTGGATACTTATGATACGAAGATCAAATTTACTAATGATGATCTTTTACTTGGTGAAACACCCCATAATCGTCCGCTATTTATGGTCGAATTTGTGCGTGAGCAGAGAATAAGTAGAATTTTAATTGATGATGGATCTGGGATCAATATTCTCCCAATTTGTACTGTTAGAGAGCTTGGCATACCGATGGATGAACTACGTGAACGTCGTTTGATGATTCAAGGGTTCAATCAAGGGGAGCAAAGAGCTATAGGTGCTATCAAATTTGAAATAAATATGGGAGATTTGCATTCGAGTGCATGGATGCACGTGATCGATGCAAGGACCTCATATAATATCTTGTTAGGAAGGCCATGGATACACGAGAAAAAAGTGGTCTCGTCCACCTACCATCAATGCTTGAAGTACTGTGAAGATGGGGTCGAAAAAAAGTTAGTCGCTGATGATAAACCCTTTTACCGAGGCTGAATCACACTTTGCCGATACGAAATTCTACTTAAAGAATTACGTCTCAAAAGAGGTCAAGGTTGATGATGTGATGTTGACCAAAAGTGTTGCAAAGAAGGTTGATGTCACAACTAGCAAGGACAAAATTACGGTTGAAAAGGATCAGGTGCTTTATGATAGGAGCAATATGAACGAGGCATCTTCCAGTAAGCAAGTGACTCCTGTTCTTAGCTATATCCCAAAGGCAAGGAAGATTGAAGATCCTTCTTCTGAAGGACAGGGTAATGTGTTAAAACACTTGACACTTCCTATCAAGCGAATTGATGCAATTAAGTCATCTACAACGTTGCTTAAAGGGTTTGTCAAATCATCAAACCACAATTCTCTTCTAAATCTAGCACTACCTGCAAAGCGCACAGATAAGGGCTTTGACCCAAACGCCTACAAGTTGTTAGCAAAAGCTGGATATGATCCTAATGAACCATCTAAGTTGGGAAATATCCTGCCTGAAGCTTCAAATCCTACTCAAAAGGTGATGATGGAGAAAGGGTACCCACTGAAGCAATCACGTGAAGGATTGGGTTACAAACGACCCCCGCCAATCCGTATCTCCATTAAAAGGGCAAGTTGTAACTACATTACTGCTAAAAAAGTTCTTGCGACGCTTAATAAGAAGCCTTCTGTGTTTGATCGACTTACAAAACCAATGACTTCAGTCTTTGATAGGTTGGGACCATTGAAGAAGTAAAATAAGCGTCATGGAAGTAATAGAAGGATTAGAGAACCTATATCTATTAAAAAAGATATTTTGACCACAGACTGCCCAAGTTAGATTCCTTCTAAGAATATTCATGAATTAAAAAGCTTACAGGGTAAGTTGGCATATCTTAGAAGATTTATTTCGAATCTGGCTGGAAGATGCCAACCATTTAGTCGCCTCATGAAGAAATGGTTCCTTTTGAATGGGACCAAGCTTGCAGAAATGCTTTTGAAAGCATAAAACCTCCAGTACTGGAAGCCCCCATACCTGGAAATCCATTAATATTATAAATTTCAGCACATAAGGTCAGCAGGAGTGCTTCTCATTCAAGGAAATGATGAAGGCAAAGAAAATGTGCTTTATTACTTGAGTGGGATGATGACGCCATATGAGCTCAAGTATTCACCTATTGAGAAGTTATGTTTGGCACTTGTCTTTTCTATTCAAAAGATGAAGCATTACTTCCACGCTCACATTGTGCAACTCGTCTCAAGAGCGAACCCTATCAAGTTTGTCATGTCTAAACCAGTCCTAAGTGATCGATTAGCGAGGTGGTACCTCCAATTTCAACAATTTGAAATTGTGTATGTTCCTCAAAAGGCAGTAAAAAGATAAGCATTAGCAGACTTCCTAGCTGACCATTCGATTCCAGATGATTGGGAGTTGTCTGATGAATTGCCTGATGAAGATGCAATGGTCATAGAAATTCAGCCTCCTTGGAAGATGTATTTTGATGGCGCTGCACATCGTGAAGGAGATGGCGCTGGAATAGTGTTTATCACTTCTCAAGGAGAAGTTTTGCCCTATTCTTTCACTCTGACACAACGGTGCTCCAATAATGTTGTTGAATATCAAGCGCTCATACTTGGGCTTGAAATGGCTGTGGATATCAAACAATTGCAGTTACAAGTTTTTGGAGATTCCAAGTTAGTGATCAATCAGATTTTGGGTAGCTATGAGGTCAAGAAGACAGAGTTGGCGCCATATCACAAATATGCTCAAAGATTGGTAAGTTGGCTTAGAGAGGTAACTATTCAACACGTGTCGAGAAAAGAAAATAAGAGAGCTGATGCATTAGCAGCCTTAGCTTCTACATTATCTTTGTATGATCAGACACAAGTCGTTGTTTGCCAAAGATGGGTAGTTCCTCCACCAAATGACTGTGAGGAAAAAGAAAGCGAAGTTGAGCATCTTGCTTCCGTTCTTGAGGGTTGAAATTGAAGATTGGCAACAACCATTAATGGATTATCTTTGTTACGGGATATTGCCAGAAAATCCTCGAAGGAAGACGGAAATCAGAAGGAGAGCCCCTCGTTTTCTTTATTACAAGAGTATACTCTACAGACAATCATTTGATGGAGTGCTCCTACATTGTTTGGGGACTGAATCCCTTCAAGCCTTGCAAGAAGCACACTCTGGAGTATGTGGTGCGCATCAATCTAGGCCAAAACTTCATTTCCACATAAAAAGAATGGGGTATTATTGGCCAACCATGGTGAAAGATTGTTTGGATTACGCTCGAAGGTGTAAAGCTTGCCAATTACATGCTAACTTCATACATCAACCACCTGAAGTATTACACCCAACTGTTGCCTCTTGGCCATTTGATGCTTGGGGTTTAGATGTTGTTGGTCCATTGCCAAAGTCTGCTGGTGGACATCTATATATTTTGGCCGCAACTGATTACTTTTCTAAATGGACAGAAGTTTTTCTCTTAAGGAAGTAAAGAAGGAAAATGTAGCTAACTTCATCCGAGTCAATATTATCTATCGATTTGGCATTCCGCTATATATATTGACGGACAATGGTAAGCCATTTGATAACAAGTTGATAAAGAAAATATGTGATCTTTTTGGCATCAAGCAATGCAATTCCTCCATGTATTATGTTATTGCTAATGGACTTGCTGAAGCATTTAACAAAACACTCTGCAACTTGTTGAAAAAGGTTGTCTCTAAGTCTAAGAGAGATTGGCATGAGAGAACGGAAGAATCTCTTTGGGCATATAGGACCACATATCGCACACCAACGCAAGCAACTCCTTATTCACTTGTTTATGGAGTTGAAGTAGTCCTTCCACTTGAGCGTCAAATCCCATCGTTGCAGCTTGCCATTCAATAAGGACTCACTGATGAAGAAAATGCTCGGTTACGCCTTGAAGAATTGGAAGATTTTGATGAAAAGAGGTTAGAAGCTCAACGAAGCCTTGAATGTTGTCAAGATCGCCTGTCTCGATCTTTTAACAAAAGGGTACGCCTTAGATCCTTCCAAGTGGATGACCAAGTTCTTGTGGTCAAAAGGCCTATTATTACCTCTCGTCGATCTGGGGAAAAATTCTCTGCTAAGTGGGATGGACCATATATCATACTAGAGGTATACTCAAGTGGCGCTTAGGAGATAGTTGACTCAGAAGGTTTGCGGATTGGCCCCATCAACGGGAAATTCATGAAAAGATACTATCCTTGAAGAAAACAAATACGCTCATTAACGCATGAGCATAAAATGCAGGTTACTCCTGGCCTACAAGATTATAAACTGTGCACGGTCCACACAAAAAAAAGGTCTGCTAGGTTGAAAACCTCGAAAGAGGCGGCCTAGGCAAAAGTTAGGACGCAAAAAAAAAAAAAAAAAAAAAAAAAAAAAAAAAAAAAAAAAAAAAAAAAAAAAANTTTGATCCTCTTCACCGAGGTACGTAGGCAGCTTAGAGTTTCATTCTATGTTCAGTCATAGGATTTCAAAAAATATATATCACCCAAGGCATTTTTCAAATGAGGCATGATGGAATATAATTCACTTGATCGACACTAGAAAATTAGGTGTACATGTATTCTTTTGTTAAATCCTCTATCTTGTCTTGATGGCTCAATGGGGGTAAGTCCTCCATGTCAAATTGAGGTCTTTGATGGAATTATTGAAGTTTCTTTAATAAGAGGCTAAGTATTCAAGTTGAAGTCTCCGATTTTAAGTCAAGTTGATTTTTCTAGGTTTGTTATATCATCAATTTGAAGTGTTCAAGTCGGCTAGTTCTTAAAGTTAAAATCTGAAAGCATGTCAAGTCTTCAAATCCATAAAGCACTTGAAAAATAAATCATGAACAAAAGGGAACATTAATGAGAGCGTGCAATATAAAGTGAAGCAAAAGAAGTTTTATTGCTGATGAAAACATCTACTAAACAATCAAATGTATGAAGGAAAGAAAAAAACAAATAAAGTAGTGTTAATAGCCTAATCTAAGCACAACTTGTAGTTGTCCAAATCCTTGAGCATAGCTTCCAAGTACTTCTTCTTCTTCTCCAAATCGGCCAAGTCATCAGCAGTCAACAAGGCAATGCAACATGCGTCATACTCCTTTCTAGTAGTTGAGGCTCCTAACTTGGCTTCGTCAACTTCTTTCTCAACAACTTCTAATAGGGCTTCTAAGTTCTTCTCTTTTTCACAGAGCTTCTCTATCTTCTCTTTCACTGTAACTAGGGACTGGCGGATAGATGACACTTCTCTAACCTTCTCTTCTTCTTCAATCATGGCATTTGTGAGGTGTACCTCAACATCTGATATTGCAGTCTCTTCAAACTTCTCAGATAAAGTCGACCGTGTCTTATTATATGAAGCAGCAAGCTCAAAAAGGGACTCTAATAGGCTTCTCAAAGGGGAAATATCCACATCATCCCCATCCATTGCCTCAAGGATCACTGTAGTATTTTCTTCAAGCTCAGAGACATTGTCTGCAGTGCTGCCTTTAAGCTTACGCTGAATCGAAGTCCAAAGCTTCAAGATAAACTCCTTTCGAATATCCAAGACAACCTTCTTTCCATCAAAATCTGCAATTGTTGGTCATTCACGCAAATCAGAACTCAACTTTGCCCTAATTTCATCATGAGAAATAAAAGTTGCCTCTTGATCTGCCTTAGCTATGGAAGATGATTTATATGGGTTCGGTCCTGCTACAGACTCGCCACTATCTTGTGGTCTTACTCATTGCAGCGCTTCAACGTTATTAGCCTGAAAAATAAATAAATGAATAAATAAATGTAAGAACACTTTAGCAAAGTCATTTGGCCAAGGATAACAAAAAAGAAAAGTTTATGTTTTCTTTTACCTTCTCGTTCTGAGCTGTTAGTGTTCTTGAAGGGCTATCAGCGCTTTGGACCTCTACAACCCCTTATGGGTTTGGCCTTTTCCTTTTTCTATATTGATCTCCTTTACTGCTATCACCCTCCTCTTGGGATAGGTGCTTATTAGAGGCATTAACGACTACACCAAATGGAATAAGACTTTTGTCAACTGGAGTATGTATCTCTTCTCTTTGAACTTATTTGTGTAGCATGGGTCCGCTGCCTACGCGTATCTCAACTACCTTAGACTGTAAAGCAGGAAGCTTATCAATCACTAAGACATCCTCGATCCAATCTTGAATGGTATTTGTGATTGGCTCAACAGTATTCATCAGAAATTGTAAGTGGTCTTCAAGAAGGCTTCTATGCGCCCTTTCCCACCAAGATCTATAGTTAGATGATGTAAACTTCTTCATATTGGACCCAAAAGGAGGAAATACCGCCCTCGACTTAGATCTAGTCAACACATAAATTCGTGCAAGTCTTAACCCTTCTTCTAATGAGGCCTCACAAAAATCTTGCTCCAAGTGACCAGGGGTGTCTTGATAAAACAAAATTGGCGACTAAATCGATGAGGGCTGTAAGGTTCAATAATAAAGTTGACTCCGTCCCTCAAAGGAATATAACTCGAGCAAATACTCATAAAGAAATTTAACTCGAACTCATCTGCCTTACCATCGTCATAGTAGTGGTACGGATCAGATCTGCGGGGCATTGTCGAAGTCCAAATGATATTTTCTCCATTATGAATACGCTTCCTTGCTTCCTCTTTCCCAAAATATCTAGCAGCACCTTCACCGGAACATGNTTAACTCGAACTCATCTGCCTTACCATCGTCATAGTAGTGGTACGGATCAGATCTGCGGGGCATTGTCGAAGTCCAAATGATATTTTCTCCATTATGAATACGCTTCCTTGCTTCCTCTTTCCCAAAATATCTAGCAGCACCTTCACCAGAACATGTGGTCATGAGAGGAACGGCTGGCCGCTTTGCATACTGAAATTGAGTCTTAAAATAATGGGCTAACCAACCATACACATAATGAGCTGGAAAGCAAGTTTGAGCAGGATCAAGCAACGAGCACTTTGAAATATCGTTCAAACCCTTATATATTCTGGCTAGAACCGGGACTGCAAGGCTAACCCTTCGTTCACAAGAAAGATGATACGCGATCTTAAAGGTCCCAGGACGGATAAAGTCACCATCTTTTGAACGGAGCACAAAAATACATAACCAACAAGATAGATAAGTAGCCAAGTATGTCTCGTCTTTCTTGTTACCCATAACTCCTAGCTTATGGAACAAAGCTTCTTCAACAATCGACCAATTAACGACTTCCTCTAGGACCCTGGTAGGATTGTGTGTTGATTTCAAACAAGCAGACTTCTTTTCTTTCCTTAAAGGAGGCTAATTATACTTCATGGTCTTTCTGCACTAGAACTCTACCCATTTTTTCGAAAAAACCTTTGGATCGTTGCTACCTCCCTCTCGGAGCCGATGGAAGGCATCAAACAAATGCTCACAAGTCTGGGGAAGAAACCTTCTCCCCTTATCGTATGTGCCCGTAAGCTCTTCAACATTTCGCACAACTTCCTCGTAAGGAGATCCTGTTATAGGCAGACCACCGATCTTATACAAATCCCAAAGTGATATGGATAGTTCTCCAGCAAAGGTAAGCAATGTATTGGTAACAGGGCACCATGCCTAACAGAAAGCCTGCATGATATTTGTATTACATTCATATGTGAAGAGTGAAGTATATATGTCGTCATAAATTCGGTCATCCTCTAGTGTCAAGCGACACCTACTTAAGACGTCTTCTGTCCACTCCCAATAGCCAGGAACGTAATGAAATTCACTGCCGAACGGCAAATCATTTCCCCAATAAGTTTCCTTGTTAATAATTTGACGCCCCAGACATGGTAAGGTACTCGCAACATTCCAAGCATGATGATTAGTGGTGCAAAGCATCCATATCTTGGGAGGACGACTATTGTATTCAAGTGTCCAATCTGCCAAATAAGTTGGGTCCCTCAAAGGTACCCACGAAGCTGCAGCATATTGGCCGATTAGTGACCTATCAACTCGTAAACTTGTCTCCACCTTGCCTCCCTTATGGTCCGATATAATAAGGCATTGCGAATTAGAGGAAGAAAGTCTTGATTCTTTGAAGTAAACCATGTTTAGACTGCAAAAAAAGAGAAAAGTGTTTATTAGCACTTAACTTAGAAGTGCAATATTCATGGCCTTAAATCCATAATATAATGTGCCATATCTCAAGACTAATCCTACTGAGCATGAAGAAGGCAAAATCTTTGGTTTGGACGGTGTAATGGTCTTTGCCACAGATAAAAGAAGTCAAATTCTCAAATAAAATGAAATCTTTAGCTCAGACGGTGTAATGGTCTCGCTTCAGACATAATAAATCTTTGGCTTGGATGGTGTAATGGTTTTTTCCTTATATAAAAAATAAATCTTTGGCTCAGACGGTATAATGGTCTTTACCTCCAATAAAAAAATAATATCTTTGGCTCAGACAGTGTAATGATCTTCACCTCAGACAAAGTAAAATCTTTGGCTCAGACGGTGTAATGGTCTTCGCCTCAGATGAAGAAAAGTCAAGTTTGTAAATAAAGATAAAGTCTTTAGCTTACACGGTGTAATGGTATTTGCTTCAGACAAAATAAAATCTCTGGCCCAGACGGTGTAATCGTCTTTGCCTCAGATAAAGTAAAACCTTCGACTTGGATATTGTACAATGCTCTTTGCCTTAGATAAAATAAAGTCAAATATTCAAACAAAACAAAGCGTCCAGCTTATATGGTGTAATGATCTTTGCTTCGGACAAAATAAAATATTTAGCCTTGACGGTATAATGATCTTCACTTGAGACAAAATAAATTCTTTGGTTCAAATGGAGTAAAGCCTTCGCTTCGAAGGGGATAAAGTTAAGTCTTTAGTTACGGAGTAATGAAGTTTACACAAAACAGAGTAAAATCTTAATTGCATATGAAATCATGCCATGAGTATGAGTCATGGCTAAAGTAGCCATAACATAGTGAAGCAACAAGAGTGTCGAGAGAAAACAGGCGAATGCTTTCTCCACAATTGCATAAAATAGTAGGAAATGGTATGACTAGTGACGATGTGGTTTGAGACTCTAATTAGTCATGAGATCTTTTTGGTCTTCATGATTTTTAAAATGTTTTTTTTAGGAAATATTTCCATTTAATTTTTTTTTTCTTCAGAAAAAGTAAAAACTACTTTTCTTCATTCATTTGTCACATCGGTATCAATACAATAAAAAGGGGACTAAGAAAAGTTTGGCATGTACCTATTGTACTATTTCTTTTATAAAAATAGGGAGAAGCGTGAAAAAAATTTGTGATAAAAGTCCAAAAATATCTTCAAGTTAGGTGTTTCTTGCATAAAAGAAGTGAAAGTACAAAAAGAATAATGGTGTACTAATATTGGAAGTGACTTCTAGAGGAAAAAGTAAATAGTACAAAAGTGATATTGCACTTGATATTAAAAGTGACATGCAGGAAAGAAAAGGTGAATAATACAAAAGAAATTAACATTGTATTGATGTTGAAAGTGACATGAAAGAAGAAAAATTGTCATGAAAAGAAGATGACTACCTTCCGTAAAGAAAAGAAAATACATAGAGCTCTCCAACTTTCTGAAACTGTTGACAGGAAATTTGCACGGTAAAAAATAAATAGTGCTATGCACCCCTATTTATAGGGATACAAATTGGGTAAATGGCTAAGTCCTGCATGAAAATGAATATTATCATTGGATCCTAACCAATCTCAAAAGATACAGGTAGCAAGAACTCTAATTCAATTAGGAGATAACAAAAAAAGAAAAAATAACTCCTGGATAATTTTGATAATTTTGATAATTTTGAGCAGAAAGTTTATCAACAATTTTAACTTCTTTTAGTCATGTATTTACACTCCAATTCAAATATGATCAGTAGAAGATTCCAAAATCTGACTTCAATTCTTGTTTTTTGGAAACAACCTCGTTTACAGTGCGTTCTTGAATTCTTGGACTTTGATTTTGAATGTGGGTATTATTCAAACGGTTATTATTAGGATTATAACGTAGAAGATTCCAAATTTATCTTGCACGTGAAATGATGGAACTATAGTAGTTCCATCATTTCACGTGCAAGATAAATTTGGAATCTTCTACGTTATGTATGTATGTATGTATTTTGCAACATGTTCTTGATTAACTCAAAAAAAAAATTACTGGTACTTCAAGCCAAATCGTGAAAAATTGCAAAGTTTATTCCACAATAAGCCTTGAAGTAGGGGGCATTTGTGAGCATTTAAATTTTTATCGAATTTAAATCCATAAAATAATTTAGACCATATTAAATTCAAGACACTAATCCAAATAAATATTGTGGCTAGTACATTGGGTTAACTGTTTAAAACCAAAATACACGTGTTAAGCTAGTCCATTTTATCGGACTACAAATTAAATGATAAGCCCACTTCATTAGCCCAAGGTCCAAATGGCTATTAGCCCATCTTAAAGCCCAGGCTCATGCCACGTGTCAAGTGATGTGGCAATCCAAGTCAAAAGAACAAGCCAATAAAATCAAGACATATGCCAAGTGACGTGGCAATCCAAGACAAATAAATGAGCCAATGAAATCATGTCATGTGTCAAGTGATGTGGCAATCCAAGTCAAAAGAACAAGCCAATAAAATCAAGACATATGCCAAGTGACGTGGCAATCCAAGACAAATAAATGAGCCAATGAAATCATGTCATGTGTCAAGTGATGTGGCAATCCAAGATAAATAAATGAGCCAATGAAATCATGCCAAGTGTTTGGATGGTATTGGTCAGTTCAAACGGACCAATCAAATCGCAGAGCCACACCACTCCTTACAACTATAAATAGAGGTCTTCATAAAGCTAGAAGACACCAGAAGTTATAACAAGAAGCAAGCAGAGAGCTCGTGGATCAAACACCGCAGATTTCTCTACAAGCTACAAGTTCAAGCACTCAAGCTACAAGTTCAAGTTCAAGTTCAAGTCAAGATCAAGAACGAAGGCAAATCAAATACCAAGGCGTTCATGATCAAGTTACTTGTTCGTGATCAAATCCAAATCCAAGTTCAAGAAGGAGATTCAAGACCAAGGTTTACAAGCCCTTGGATCAAAATCAAAGTCAAACTCATCAAGATACTTTACATTCTTGAAGAATCAGAGGAATACTATAGAGATTGTAACACTCATTATTTATTGAAATCAAATACTACAATTGTTACGCAACTTTCCTGTCTTGATTACTTATTTTTCTCGACGCGAAAATTTATTGTTACAATGTAATCCTATTATTTGTAGGATATATTCCTTAAAAATTCCTATTACTAATTTAATTTGAAAATATATTATAATGTCCTATTACTAATTTAATTTGATAATACATTATATAGTCCAAATTCATTTAGAAAAAATGGAGTATGTATTATTATAAAAGCATAAATACAATATTAATATATCAAAATAACCCTAAAATATTAAGCGGAAGAACTCAAAAGGAAATGACATAGTTGTAATAACCTATTTTTTGGACCACAATACCTTCTATGCTAATTTTTAATATTTAAAATTAATAAAATTTTGTCTATTAAATTCTTATGAAAAATATTTATGAAGCTTTAATAAAATTAATTTTATAAAATCCTCCATATTGACAATACATTACCACTCCATAATATCCAATACCAAGAAAAAATAAAAGTAAAATTAAATGGACTGCATAAAGTGTTGAAATTGAGAAAAGGATACCCCACGTTAATATATTTTATATTATATTTAAATTATTTTCCTACTCAAATTATATTTTCTTAATAAATTTTTTGTGTAATATTGGAAAATACCCGATTATTAAACAACAAGTAAGAAAATATTTAAGAATATAAATGTGGGAGAAAGGAAAAAATAATGATTGGTAAGAGTCGATACCACTAATGATTTCACAAACATAATGATCTAAAAATAAAATGTCATATTAATCTTTTACTTTTTCAAAATAAACTTTATGGTGGATTAAATTATATTAATATTAAATAATCAAAACAAGAGATGAACTAATATTAATATCTGAATCAACATAAAATAAATTATTTTTTTATGTTAAAACCAAATAATTAAATCTTTTAATTAATTATTTAGCAAGAGAATTCAATTCAATTATTTTTTAAATACATCATATGAGTAAAATTCTTATTCAAGCTAAAAGAAAACCTTAGGGTACATAAATTTATTACATAAAAAGAGTGTTAGAACACAAAGTAAAAATGTTAGTATATTATTAAGAATCAAAATGTTATACAAGTGCCTGAGGGAGCACAATCAAATGATCGAAATAATTGCCCCAAGTTCTAGAGATATTGGATTCATGATCGGTTTGGTGGAAAAATAATGGTGTTGGAGGTCATTTCTGCCAGCTAGTACCAGTATTTCAAAAATCGACAAAAGCAGAAACTGCAAAAGCTAGCTTGCCAAAGTTATACTTCTGGCCTCAACTGAAGAAAAAAAATATAAAATAAGAACAGATCCAGTATTCAGTATCTTCTTGCTTCGTGTCGGAAATGAAGAAGAGCATCCAATAAAAGATGATTTGGTTCTTCCTAAACACTTGGTTATCAATTCCAATGGTAATAATAGTGCATTTAATAAGAGAAATATTTCTATCATTAGATTAAACGCAATTTGTGAAAATTACAGGATATAATTAAAAAGATATCTTAGCTAGCAGAAATGAATATATTGATCAACTAAATAAAATGTTGAATACAAAATTTTATAGTAAAAATAAAACGTTTTCAGTTTTTGACTCGGCAGAAAATGATATAGTAATTACTATCAAGAGGAATACTTAATTACTTTAATACCAAATGACCTTCTATCGTACATGTTTATTGTCAAGTTTATTATTTCTTACGTACGTTAGTGTCACCATATATATAATAGACTAAGTTAAAATTGATCTTCATTGTATATAGGTTAATTTTGAAGAAAAATATACCTATCATGCTACTGAAAAACTTAGATATGCTGAATAACTTATGTAATAGCACACATATGGTATTATAGGAGTTTTGACAATAACATCATACATGCAAAAATTATGATACTAGTCAATGTGCTTCTAAGTATATTCTTATCCATGAATTCAATTTTCGTCTTCCGAAACTAAGGAGTATCCTTTTTAAATTTGTGTGAAAATAATTTTTAGTATGTTTATATTTTTGTAAATATAATAAATAAAGAACAAGGACAAACATCATAAATATTGCACTATATTTAGCGCAATATGTTTTCTTGTACGAACAACTGTATGTCGCACTTTCAAGAGGGATATCAAGACCAACACCAAAAGTTCTGGTTAAGGAAAATCAACCAAAGCATCATGAGGAAACATACACAAAAAAATATTGTCCACAAATAAGTGTTCGTTAAGATATCATCACATTAAATACTTTTAAACTATAATGCATAATTATCTAACTAACATGACAAAATTTATCATTTGTGTAAGTTTAGATGATGTTCTTTTATTTTAAATTCGCGTATTATGCTAATGTAATAATATTTTTCGGCATTTAGATGATTGTGGTATTATTAAACATAAAATTTCTCACATTAATTAAATTTTATTATTTTTTCATATAAATAAATATTTAAATCATCACGTATCATTATTAACGTGCAACGCACGTTCATAGATACTAGTAAGTTAAAAAGGAAAAAGAAAATGAGTCCATGACTTTCTATTTGAATTTTTTTTTTTCATAATTAGCATAGTGGCAAAATCACTTAAGTATAATTGGACACGTCTATTCAGTTACTAATAATTGGTGTTATAAGCGATTAAATTCTTTAAATTCCCGCATAATCAATTATATTATGTTTCACAAAATCGCTTAACAATGAGATAATTTGACCCCGCTTCGCACAGTCATTAAAAAATATATTTTGAAAGGTAAAATCAATAAAATTCATTGATAAAGGAAAAGGAAATATACAAACTTTTTTTAGTTGTTGACAAGCAAAATAAAAAATAAAAAGAAATTAATTCATACATGTACATCGTAAATGCGTAAAAAAGCTAAACTAATATGATAATAAAAATAAAAGCTTTACTAAAAATAAAAATAAAAGGAAAAGATCATCTTATTCTTGCTTGTACCCAACTGATAGTTCCAATACAATCATTTGAATATTCCCAATTGGAGTTTTTGAAATCTTTACGTTGAAAGCGATGCATAATATTTGGCACTATAGTAGTATCTTTGTCACTTGAGTTTTGTTATATGTTCATTTATGTCATCTTTGTGCAAACGTATGCATACTTTCGAGTTTCACCCGGATGTAAATAACACTGGCTCTTAATAATTTACATCTTTTGGCTTATCCTTAATTTTGACCCATCAGAGTGCATTACTGCAACATCACATGTATAGAAAAGTATTACTTTATTCAAGTCAAAAGTGAAGAAATTTAAGGGGAAAAAATGACAATTTAAGTTGCAATCATTTGTTTGCACATAAACACATATGAACAGCACATAAAATCATAGATTCTATGATTTTGTAGCAATATCTAAAACCTTCTTTATTTTGAATTAACCAAATCAATTAACAAAGAAAAATATAGGTAAGAGGGGAATGGAGGAAGAAAAGAGATAAATTTTGAGACTGTAAAATTTCTTTTTACTCCATTAAAAAGTAATATGAAAAGTTGGCATTGTAATACATGGATTTAAGTTTTTTATTACAAGGGATGAGAATGTTTTGAGTAGAAATAGTTCTGAATTTTTATTATTTCATTTGTTATAGTTTTCATTCTTCTTGATGCGTGAATTTTAAAACTATTTTGCAGATTCAAATAATTGTATTATCTGAAAAAGAATCCATGTGTTAAAGTAATACGTATAGAAAGCAAAGGACGCAAGTTAACTTTAGAGATTTGACAGGCCTAAAATATTTTCTGAGAAGTGCAAGGAAACATCAAGGAAGCAGAAGCACAGAAAATTCAAAATTTTAAAATACTAACTCCTTTATGTCAGTACCAAAGTTTTATTTGAACAATTATGAAATTCTGAATTTTAAAATAGAAGTATTTCAAGAATGTAAAACATGTAGTGCATCTACTTGTCCCAAAAGAAAATGATAGAATTCTAATATACCTTAGCATAGATTTTTTTCGCTCCATTGACTTTGACATAGAGATGGCGCAAACCATGGCAAGCAGAAACAAATTTGTTGCAAGAGAAGCCATTTCAATGCCTTGTTAAAGTGCATTCCAACTCCAGCTCCTCTTGCATGTATATTTCTCCAAAAAGTTTTGTAACTCTCCAAAAAATGACTCCTTCGACATGGGGAAATGAAATATTTTTTTCCTTTACTAATGTTTAATACACATTAATCATATCATTATGGATGAAGGGGAAGATAAATGCTTGAAATTTTTGATTTTTTTAAAAAAGAGAAAGGGAAAGAGGGGAAAAAGCAAAAAAAGGAGAGAAAAGATAATTGAGTTTCTTGACCAAAAAAAGGAGAGAAAAGATAATTGAGTTTCTTGGCCAAGTCATCTTTTTATTCCCTCCTTTATATATATATATATATATATAGATAGATGTATACAGTCAAAATTGCGCTTACCCTGGCATCCAGGCAACGATTGGGGAACTGCACCTGGCATCCAGGCAACGGCTGCATCATGTAGAACGCCGATAAGAAAGGATGAAAAGATGAAGGCAATGAGCAAAAATTAAGGACGGAATTATAATTACGTCTCATATTCTATTTCTCCGGAAATGACATGCTCTCAGCCGGGATTAAGTCCGTGGTTTTCACTCGAACAAACCATCCCATCCAACCTTGGTCTTTGTCTTCGTCTATGGTCGAGAAAGGTGCCCTGGTGGCCTGACGTTAAAGCTTTATTAGCCCACCTCGATAGAGTCGAGGGCTATATAGGCGTATGAGGTGGTCAAGGGTGAAGGAAAGCCCATCGATTTTCCTTACGAAATCGCGGAGTAGTATCATGATCCTCTAGAAAGATAGGTGAATTTGACCAATGGTCACCTCGTATTTTTTGCAGAAATCTATGATGATTGGATCGAGGGGACCCAACGTGAAGGGGTAAGTGTAAACACTTAAAAACCCTTCCACGTGGGTGGTGATTGATTTTTTTAGAGCCGGCACCTCCACATGTTTGTTACCCCAGCTGCAATTTTTTTTAACCTGGGGGAGGAGGTTATTAGGTATCGAGCATATATATCTCGATACCGGCTCACATCGACCCGGAACTGAGGAGGTTTTCTCAACCTTGAAGTCAGAATAGATTACACACCTTACGGGGAAGAAGTCTTAAGGTATTTGAATCATATATTATCCGTATCATAAGTCTTGAAGTCAAACGAGTTATGAAACAAAAGTCGTCAAAAGTTATCGCAACTTATGTTCATAATTTTACTTAAACTTTAGGTCAAATGTTACTAAGCTTTTCTCCCAATTTTCTTGGAATTATGGGGTGATCTACCCACATAATTGAAAATATATGAGTCTAGTTTCCAACTCATTAAGTTATTTTTTGATACGATCTCTGATTATAGAGATATTCACATTTTCGCGAGACTGCACCAAGTAGCTCTCTATGGGGCCCACATAGGCGGTTGAAAACATATTGATATATATAAAAGATGCCTCAACCCCATTTTTAGTCATTATTTTTCAGTATATTCAGATATTAGAACCCTAAAAATACTCTCTCAATTTTCTCTCATGATACAAGACTAAAACAAAGGAAAACAACACAAATCAAGTGTCGGAAATCCCGTGGCGCTAGTAAGTTTTTTGTTCTTCTAGTTGTTGCTGATTTATGTGTTTTTCCAGCTCGTGTGGGAGGTTGTTTTAAGTGGTTTATCTTATGTAAATACTCCCTCAAGTTTTTAATATCAACCCTAGGTGTTTTCAAGTCTTCTAAAGTGATTCTAGTGTCGAAAACCCCTAATTGATTGCTAGTTTTGCTTCCTTGTTCTTGCGGCAGCATTGGAGGGATATTTCGTGGAAAATTAAGTTCAAATTGGAGTTTTTATTTATGTTTAAAGGTAAGGAACCTCTTAATCTACATGTATTTAATATTTTCCAAGTTGCAACTAAGTCATTCAAGCTAGAACTTGTGAAATATATATATCGAAAGGCTTGGTAGTAATGTTGTTGGTTGGTGGACGATTTTGGGAGGCTCAATATGATTATTATTGATGTTGTTTGGGATTTTTGGCGATTGTTTTGACTTGTGTGAAGTCATATATATAGGGGAGGTGCTTTCTATTTTATCGTAAAATATGTTGTAGTCGATACATAATAGTTACGACGCTTAAACGATAACGATAGTGTCATTTCTCTTATTGTAGACTAAGGAGTCGTGACATTTTCATAGCTTGAGGTTGGGCAGTATATATACAAGGTATGTGAGGCTATCCCTTTCCTTCTTTTTCACGACTCCAATTGTACATAGTGCAATGAACGAGCTTCTAAAGATACTCTACTCTTAGAAGCTAGCAGTACTTACATTGTTTCCCTTCTTATGGAACAATTGATGTTGAGGTTGATTCTCTTATTCTTATGATATCAATGTTGTTGATACTTTCTGATTGTTATAAGATTCTTGATGAAGAGTTAGTCCTAATAACGTGTACGGAGAATATCGACCTTACATCACTCCGGAAGGTTCAGAATATGATTCCAATGAGTCCTACATGCATTTTATTTATTTATATATATATATATATATATATATATATATATATATATATTTTACTCTACTGAGCCGCTCTATAGTCGGCCTGGTACGACACCTATTGTGCGACCACTGACTTAGGTTTTATCGAGCTCCACGTGGCCGGGTACGTTTTACCGAGCCTATTATGGCCAGGTACGATATGATGATGATGTTGCTCACAGAGGCATATGTTTTAAAAATTTATGTATATAAATGTATGCATCACGTATTTCATGTCAATAGCCCTCAGAGGTACCCGGATGTTAGAGGTTGTATATTCTCTATCCCTGTTTACATTGTTGTTCTTACTTATGTTTTCCTGCCGTACATACTCATTACTTTATTCGTACTGACATCTTTTTTGTTTGTGGACGCTGCATATCATGCTGCAGGTCCTTTATAGATAGGTAGACGCAGCTCCCACCCCACAGTAGGCTTCCCAGTTCAACGATTATTGGCGAGATCCCTTCTCCGGACTTGCCGTGGTCTTGGTATGCATTTGTTATAGACATTATGGGTATGTCGGGACCCTGTTTCGGCAATGTTGCAGCACTTATGCTCCTTTAGAGGCTCATAGACAGGTTTCAACTAATTTATATTTTGGTATGCCTTGTTGGCTAATTTTTGTTGTATAGTCTTTCAAGGCAGCATTGTAGCTCGTACCTTATATATTGTTTCTTGACAGTCTTTTCATCCCATGTTATGTATGTTCATGCCATTTCCATTCATTGTTGGTTGTTCATGATCCATATCTACCATTTATATTGATCTCGTCGGCCCTTAAAGATAATAAGGAAGCTTAGATAAAATGTACATTGGTTCTCGGCAAGTATGGCCCGGGTGCTAGTCATGATCCTCCAGTTTGGGTCGTGACATCACCCTTTTTGTATGATTGATCGAGACCGTGGCGGTAGGCCAAGGTTCGACCCCATGTCATATCGGACCATGACACAAAGATAGATTGCCAGCTCGTGACCCAGGGATCGATCGAGATCGAGATCAGCCGAGACTGAGACCGAACGGGATAGAGATTGAGCGAGATCGAGGGAAGCCTGCTGAGTCGAATAACGAAAATCCAAGATATCCGTGATCGGACGAAGACCGCGATGAAAATCTCGGCACGTATCAAGACAAGACCGCTTAATTAGTGATGTGCCGTAGAATTTTGACACATTTAATACCAATTACTTAGATTTTAGCTCTTTAATGAATTTGTTCGTTAATTCTTATGAAGTTTGATTTTCTTGTAGTGCATGAGCTTGAAGACCCAAGAAACATCGAAAAGAAGTTAAAAAGTCACAAAAGGATGAAATGTTGCAGATATGCGACCACATAATTCACATGCGGACCGCATAATTCAACAGGAAATCGCAAACTGGAGTAGACTATTTGGCTAAACCAAGAGAAGAATATGTGGTCCATTATGCGGTCGTATAACACTTTTGCGAACCGCATAATGACCTCATAATTCCAGTAGAAGAATCCTCTCAACAAGTTTACGATGGGACAATGCGGTCGCATAACAGATATGCGAACCGCATAACTGATATGCGATGAAAGCTTGGAACTGGTGACCTACAATTCTGCAACGTGAAGGATATTATGCGGATTGCATAACTGATCTGCGATGGATATGCGGTCGCATAAGCTGTCTGCCGGAGCAATTTTATCCAATTTTGGCTCCGACTTTTATCCCACTATAAATAGATTTATTAGGGGTTTTGTGGGTCATCTTGTCTTAAAAAGAGACTACAAACAAAGGCATCGAATATTCATCTCTTTTGGAAGCTTTAGAAGAAAGATTCTTGCACTTTTGTAAGCATTATGACTTTAAATATTGTTCTAGTTTTGTGTTTTAGTATGAGTTGATAGTTTAAACACTAAGGTTGTGGACTCTAAATGGGTGTAATGTTAATGAGTGTTTACCATTGAATATATATATAATGTTTCGTTGATATTTATTCATTTCTCATTCTTCATTTATTGTTGGTGGTTGCAAACATTAACAAATGTCATTTTACTCTTTCTTTACTTGGAAAAGTGGGTTAGGATTTGGTAAAAGTGAATATCAAAAACTCAAGGCTTTAAACATTGTTTAATAGAATCGCTTAGGAATAAGTGGGTTTTATTTGGCATAAATTGATTGTTCTTAATTTCAACTCTTTTATATTCGAAAAAATCATAAAGAGGAAATACTACCCAACTATTGGAAAATATTGGGTAGTCATTTAGAAATCATTTACATATCAAAGGACCTTCCATTAGAAATATATCATATTAACACCGATAGCATTATATCTCATTGAAGGGGACACAACCTTGGTTTCGTTAATCAAATTAATTACAATCTTATAACATTATACTTGTATTCATTTCACTCAATTACAACATCATTTTTAGCTAATGGAATAGAATTATAATTTAAGTTAAGTTTCACACTACTCAAGTAATCTTTTCACCCCCATTCTATGTGGGATTCGACCCCAACCTAATTAGGTTATTATATTTGACATCGACCGCTTTACACTATTTATTAAGGTGTAATTTGAGCATATCAAATTTTGGCATCGTTGTCGGGGAATACGATTTTGAAATTACTAGCTAGTGTGCACATTACTTTACATCTTTTTCTATTCCATCAAATTTTTCTTTCTTTGCATGGTGTGCTAGGTAAGCATGGCCGATTATGAGGAAGAAGAGAATTCCTTCGTGGATATTGAGGAATATATTGAGGACACCAATGCCATTGTCCCTCCGCGAGTTGACGCTTCTATATTCAAGGTAGAACATGGGCTAATCCTAATGCTCAAGGCGGAAGGACTATTCAGAAACTCGACAGATGATGATTCAACGCAACACCTTAGAAACTCTTTGGGTGTGTGTGCAATGCATAAACAGAACAATGTGACAGATGATGGCCTGCGACTGCGGGTATTCAAGTACTCATTGGCTGGAGAAGCGAGAAAATGGATTCAAAATCTACCTTCTCATTCTATATACTCTTGGCCTGAACTCGTCCGTGCTTTCTTGGCCAAATGGTTCCCACAGAGCAAGAAATCCGAACTTAGAGATAAACTCTTCTTCTTCAAACAACTACCAGGAGAACACTTACATGAGGCGTGGGGAATTTAAGTGAGGTCACTGAATCACAGTTTTCCGGATACAATTTTGTTGGAGAAATTTTAGATGGGTTTTGATCCACTGAACCAATCCATAGCTAAAAATGTGGCACATGGGTCTTTCATGGACAAAAGATTCCCCAGGATTACACAGATTCTAGACAAAATGGTCGAGCATAACCAAGCCTGGCACTCTGTACTCCCTCTATAACCAGCATGATCAAAGACAACCAAGAGAGAGACCAATTGATTGTTGGGCTTGCCACAAACATTAATGTGCTAATCAAGTTGTTCACAGAAAGTCAGACAAAGAAGGTAAATGTTGTGGAAGACATGCAACCCATGGTGAATCAAGAGTTCGAGGAAGTAAACTATGTCCATAATTCTCAAGGTGGTTATCGCCAACAAAACCAATGGAGGATCAACCCGCAAGGCCAAGGCCATAAAAATTGGCGCAATGATCAAGGTGGGTCAAGTCAAGGAACTTGGAGCAACAACAACAACAATTATGCCAACCGGAGTTCTAACCTCTATGTTCCACCAAAGGGGCAATATTCGAACTCCTCGCATTATAAGGAGGGTTCTTCAAGTGAATCTAAGTTGGAAGGCATGCTTGAAAAGATCTTGCAAAATCAAGAACGAGGCGACACTACAATGAAAAACTTGGCCGAACTTGTGAGGTCATACACCGCTTCTATAGAAAAGCTTGAAATGCAAATGCGAGATTTGTCAACAGAACAAAATCCAAAGCTAAAAGGCACACTCCCAAGTGACACAATTTCCAACCCTAAAGGTAATGGGAATGGTCCATTTCTTATTGTATGGCTATCACCACGTGAAGTGAGAAGGTACTTCAATGTGAAAATGAACAAGTGGTTGAAGTTGATGACCTTGAGCAAGAGGTTGAGTCACAAGTTGAAGTGCCGATTATTGTTGAATTTGAAAATCTCCCTCAAGAGGTGAAAGTCCAAAAGGCACGCCATGATGAGGTAAAGGAAAAGGTGAAAGAGGTCCCAAAAGCTCTAGCACCAATTCCTCGACCTACCCCTCCATTTCCTCAAAGACTTGTTAGGAGGGTGGATGATAGCAAGTTCGAGAAATTTTATGACATTCTAAAGCAATTGTCGGTGAACATTCCATTCTTGGAAGCCTTCCAAGAAATGCCGGGATTTTCTAAATACTTAAAGGACTTGATAACTAAGAAAAGATCCACCAGGAATGAAGTGGTGAGTGTGACTCACCGGGTTAGTTCCAGTATTGCAACAACTACCGTCGAAAAGAAAGAAGACCCGGGAGCATTCACCATCCCATGTATTATTGGCTTGCGAGATTTTGAAAGGTCACTCTATGACAATGGGGTTAGCATTAATTTGATGCCTCTTGCTATTTACAAGCAATCGGGGTTAAGCTTTCCAAGACCTACAATCATGAGATTGCAAATGGCCGATCGTTCAATCAAGAGACCCGTGGGAATTGTTTATGTGTCCTAGTGCAAGTGAGAAAATTCCTCCTCCCGGCCGACTTTGAGATCCTTGACTGTGCCATTGATAAAGAAATTCCTATCATATTGGGGAGTCCATTTCTTACTACTGGAAGAGCACTGATGGATTCGGAACAAAATGAAATCAAGTTCCGAGTAAATGATGAAGAAGTCACCTTTCAAGCAAGTAAGGGTATGAAACTTCCACATGCATATGAAAGAATCTCAGTCATTGATGTTGTTGATGAGGTAGAGGATGCAAGTGATATAAATATGGAAGAAGAATGCCTAGGTGAATCCTTGGCGGCAATATTGGTGAATTTTGATAGTGAAGACATGGAGGGGTACATGGAATCTGTGAATGCACTAGAAGGAAGTGGGTCCTACAATTATGCACCAAATAAGCTCTCTCTTGACTTGGAGAATAGAACCACTCCCCCAGCAAAGCCGTCAATTATTGAGCCGCCACAACTTGAACTCAAGCCACTTCCACCATATTTGAGGTATAAATTTCTTGGCCCCAATGATACTTCACCTGTAACCGTTTCCTCTTTGTTGGATGATGTGCAGGTAGGTAACTTATTGAATGTCTTGAGGGAACACCAACAAGCCATTAGGTGGACAATTGCAGACATCCGAGGAATTCACACCGGAATTTGTGAGCACAAAATCCAATTGGAGCAAGGAAGAAAGCCTAGTGTGGAGCACCAAATGAGATTGAACCCATCTATGCAAGAGGTGGTATAGAAGGAGATTATCAAGTGGTTGGATGCCAGGGTAGTCTACCCCATCGCAGATAGTACTTGGGTGAGCCCGGTGCAATGTGTGTCGAAGAAGGGAGGCATGACTGTGATCCACAATGAGAAGAATGATCTCATCCCAACAAGGACTGTAACCGGATGGAGAATGTGTATGGACTACCGGAAGCTTAACAGTGCCACCTGTAAAGACCATTTCCCTATGCCTTTTATTGATCAAATGCTTGATTGGCTAGCGGGAAGGTCATTCTATTGCTTCTCGAATGGATATTCCAGCTATAACCAAATCAACATTTCATTGGAAGATCAAGAGAAAACAACTTTCACATGCCCATATGGGACCTTTGCTTTTAGCCGGATACCATTTAGGCTATGCAACGCTCCGGCTACCTTCCAACGATGCATGATGTCTATCTTCTCGGACATGGTGGAAGATTTCTATGAAGTGTTTATGGATGACTTCTCGGTAGTGTGTGATTCCTTTGAGAATTGTCTTGACAACCTTAGACAAGTGCTCAAAAGGTGTGAGGAGACAAACCTTGTGCTAAACTGGGAGAAGTGCCACTTCATGGTGGATGAGGGCATTGTCTTGGGCCACAAAATTTCTAAACAAGGCATAGAGGTTGACCGAGCCAAGATTGAAATCATTTCCAAGCTTCCTCCACCAACTTCAGTGAAAAGTATCCGAAGTTTTTTGGGGCACGCCGGCTTCTATAGGCATTTTATCAAGGACTTCTCTAAAATTGCAAATCCCATGTGCAAGCTCCTGGAAAAAAATTCCAAGTTTGTATTTGATGAGAAGGGTCTCAAGGCATTTGAGGAATTGAAAGAGAAGCTCACCACGTCACCAATTATTGTCACACCGGATTGGTCCCTTCCATTTGAACTCATGTGTGATGCCAGTGGTGTAACTATTGTGGAGGTGCTTGGTCAACGACATAACAAAGTCCTTCATACTATCTACTATGCAAGCAAGACACCCCAATGGTGCTCAAATGAATTATATTGTGACTGAGCAAGAACTTTTTGCCATTGTCTATGTCTTTGAGAAATTTTGAGCCTATTTGTTGGGATCCAAGGTGATAGTCTACACTGATCATGCTGCTCTTTTCTATCTCATGGCGAAGAATGATGCCAAGCCAAGATTGATCCGGTGGGTCCTTTTATTGCAAGAATTCGACTTTGAGGTCAAGGATATAAAAGGAAAAGAAAATCAAGTTGCGGATCACATTTCTAGGCTTGAATAAGAAGGAAGGCCAAAGGAGAACTTTGAAATCAATGATGTTTTTCCACTACATTCCCAGATACTCACCCAACCTGTCCTGAATCCTACATTACAACCTGTGAAAAGTCCTAATTAATCTACAACCAATCATTCATGAGATAGCAACAAGTTATAATAAGGGCAAGCCTATGGATTGATACTTGTAGCATGTAGAGTTTGTTCTGAGTGAAAGAGTGTTTGATTGCATCCCTGATAAATATGTGTGAGTTGGGGATTTTCTTTGTTGTGAGTGCGCATGAACTGCAAGGTTTAACAAAAGTTAGGTTCTTGAAGTAGAATGCAAGTGCACTTAGCTGAGAGTAACATTTTGTCAGTTTGGTCGAGGCTCAAAGTTCACAAGTTGATTAGCTTCTTTGTTAAGTGATAATGGTCTTCCAGGAAGGGTAAATAAAGGAAGTTACATGCTTGTTAACTGACAGTCAAAACTATCTACGATCACTATTGTTTCATGACTTCGGTAAGAGTTTAGGATAGGATATTTTTTGTTCTAGTTGCTTGAGGACAAGCAAAAGTTTAAGTTGGGGGTGTTGATTTGCCGTAGAATTTTGGCTCATTTAATACCAATTACTTAGCTTGTAGCTCGTTTTTAATGCATTTGTTCAATAACTCTTATGAAGTGTGACTGTTTTGTAGTGCATGATCCACGTATCTTATATGTTGTTTCTTGGTAGTCTTGTCATCCCATGTTATGTATGTTCATGCTATTATAGTTCATAGTTGGTTGTTCATGATCCATATCTACCATTTATATTGATCTTGTCGACCCCTACAGATAATAAGGAAGCTTAGATAAAATGTACGTTGATGCTCGGCAAGTATAGCCCTGGTGCTAATCATGATCCTCCAGTTTGGGTTGTGACATCACCTTTTTTGTATGATTGATCGAGACCGGGGCGGCAGGCCAAGGTTCGACCCCATGTCATATCGGACTGTGACACAAAGTTAGATTGCCAAGCTCGTGACCCATGGATCGATCGAGATCAAGATCAGCCGAGATTGAGACCGAACGAGATAGATATTGAGCGAGATCGAGGGAAACCTGCTGAGTCGAATAATGAAAGGCCAAGATATCCGTGATCGGGAAAGGATCATAGCGGAAATCTCGGCACGTATCAAGTCAAGACCGCTTAACTAGTGATGGGCCATAGAATTTTGGCACATTTAGTACCAATTCTTAGATTTTAGCTCGTTTTTAATGCATTTGGTCATTAATTCTTATGAAGATTGGTTTTTTTGTAGTGCATGAGCTTGAAGACCCCAAAAAACATGGAAAAGAAGTTAAAAAGTCATAAAAGGATGAAATGCTGCAGATATACGACCGCATAATTCACATGCTTGACCGCATAATTCAATGGGCAATCGCAAACTGGAGCAGAATATTTGGCCAAACCAGTAGAAGAATATGCGGTCCATTATGAGGTCATATAACACTTTTCCGAACCGCATAATTCCAGTAGAAGAAGCCTCTCAACAAGATTGCGATGGGACAATGCGGTCGCATAACAGATATGCGAACCGCATAACTGATATGCGATGGGACAATGCGGTCGCATACAGATATGTGAACCGCATAACTGATATGTGATGGAAGCTTGGAACTGGTGAACTACAAATCTGCGACGTGAAGGAGATTATGCGGACCGCATACCTGATCTGCAATGGATACGTGGTCGCATAAGCTTTCTGCCGGGGCAATTTCGTCCAATTTTGGCTCCAACGTTTACCCCACTATAAATATATTTATTAGGGTTTTTATGGGTCCTCTTGTATGAAAAAGAGACTACAAACAAAGGCATCGAATAATCATCTCTTTTGGAAGCTTTAGAAGAAAGATTCTTGCACTTTTGTAAGAATTATGACTTTAAATATTGTTCTAGTTTTGTGTTTTAGTATGAGTGGCTAGTTTAAACACTAAGGTTGTGGACCCTAAATGGGTATAATGTTAATGGGTATTTACCATTGAATATATATATAATGTTTGGTTTATATTTATTCATTTCTCATTCTTTATTTATTGTTGGTGGTTGCAAACATTAACAAATGTCATTTTACTCTTTCTTTACTGGAAAAGTGGGTTAGGTTTGGTAGAAGTGAATATCAAAAACTCAAGGCTTTAAACCTTGTTTAATAGAATCGCTTAGGAATAACTGGATTTTAATTGGCATAAATTGATTGTTCTTAATTGCAACTCTTTTATATTTGGAAAAATTATAAAGAGAAAATACTACCCAACTATTGAAAAATATTGGGTAGTCATTTAGAAATCATTTGCATATCAAATGACCTTCTATTAGAAATATATCATATTAACACCGATAGAATTACATTTCATTAAAGGGAAAACACAACCTTGGTTTCGTTAATCAAATTAATTACAATCTTACAACATTATACTTGTCTTCATTTCACTCAATTACAACATCATTTTTAGTTAACGGAATAAAATTATGATTTAAGTTAAGTTTCACACTACTCAAGTAATCTTTTCACACCCATTCCCTGTGGTATTCGATCCCAACCTAGTTGGGTTATTATATTTGACATCGACCTTTTTACACTATTTATTAAGGTGTAATTTCAGCGTATCAAATTTTGGCGTCGTTGCCGGGGAATACGGTTTTGAAATTACTAACTAGTGTGCACTTTACTTTACATCTTTTTCTATTCCATCACACTATGCTTTGTTTGCTTGTTGTGCTAAGTAAGCATGTCCGATTATGAGGAAGAAGAGAATCCCTTCACGGATATTGAGGAATATATTGAGGACACCAACGCCATTGCCTCAGCGAGTTGACGCTTCAACATTCAAAGTATAACATGGGCTAATCCTAATGCTCAAGGGGAAAGTATTATTCAGAAACTCTACAAATGATTATTCAACGCAACACCTTAGAAACTTCTTGGGTGTGTGTGCAATGCATAAACAGAACAATGTGACAGGTGATGCCCTACGACTGCGGGTATTCAAGTACTCATTGGTTGGAGAAGCGAGAAAATGGATTCAAAATCTACCTCCTCATTCTATACACTCTTAACCTGAACATGTCCATGCTTTCTTAGCCAAATGGTTCCCACAGAGCAATAAATCAGAACTCAGAGATAAACTCTTCTTCTTCAAACAACTACCAGGAGAACACTTACATGAGGTGTGTGACCATTTCAAGCCATACTTAGTGAGGTCACCAAATCACGATTTTTCGGATACAATTTTGTTGGAGAAATTTTACATGGTTTTGGATCCACTAAACCAACCCATATCTAAAAATGCGGCACATGGATCTTTCATGGACAAAACATTCCCTAGGATTACATAGATTCTAGATAAAATGGTCTAGCACAACCAAACCTGGCACTCCGAAGATACCACTGGTGGAATTGCATACGGTACTCCCTCTATAACTAGCATGATCAAAGACAACCAAGAGAGAGACCAATTGATTGTTGGGCTTGCCACAAACATTAATGTGCTAACCAAGTTGTTCACAGAAAGTTAGACAAAGAAGGTAAATGTTGTGGAAGACATGAAACCTATGGTGAATCAAGAGTTTGAGGAAGCAAACTATGTCCATAATTCTCAAGATGGTTATCGCCAACAAAATCAATGGAGTCCAAACCAGCAAGGGCAAGGTTATCAAAATTGGCGCAATGATCAAGGTGGGTCAAGTCAAGGCACTTGGAGGAACAACAACAACAATTATGCCAACCGGAGTTCTAACCCCTATGTTCCACCAAAGGGGCAATATTCGAACTCCTTGAATTATAAGGAGGGTTCTTCAAGTGAATCTAAGTTGGAAGGCATGCTTGAAAAGATCTTGCAAAATCAAGAAAGAGGTGACACTACAATGAAAAACTTGGTCGAACTTGTGAGGTCACACACCGCTTCTATACAAAAGCTTGAAATGCAAATGCGAGATTTGTCAAGAGAACAAAATCCAAAGCTAAAAGGAACACTCCCAATTGACACAATTTCCAACTGTCTCCCCGCCTCCCCCCTCCCCCCTATTTCCTCTCCTTTCAGGTCGGTCAGGGTATTCGACATTATTGGGACAACTCGTTTCCTTTTGGGAAAGGGATAAGGAATTGAAGAGTCGCCACCTAATGATTTTAAGTAGCGTTAGGGAACCTATTAAGGGTCACAATAACACTAATTGAATAACCAGAGATTGGGTAAGGTCTTGAAATTACTCCAAGGGGAAGGTGTTAGGCACCCCTTAAAGTCCACAATTGTGGTTCCCGGCCAAACAAGCTTTGTCAATTTTTAAAAAGGTAGCACATAAGCAAAAAAACATATAGGTAAACAAATAAAGATTTTGGGAAGATTCACAGTCTAAGCACACATATGTGCTAAAGTTTAAAAGATGTAAAGTCTAAGCACATATATAAGGTTTTGAAAGATTTACAATCCAAGCACATAAGTAAAGTTTTGAAAGAGTTATGATCTAAACACACATATGGAAGGGATAGGGGGGTCCTAGGATGTTTATTCTATATGATCACATCGGTACAATGCCCGGTAATCACTCCTCAGAAGAGGAGCTACACGTTGCATTAGCACACCGGTCATCATATCCATATCTACCCTTCCCCGCCCCTTAACGGTTATTAAAGCGAGTGTTGTTTAATGATCTCTATGCGTGCTATTACCCGTCCCTTCTTAATAGCCTTGGAGGAATTTAGGACCCCTACCTATAGACAGTTCTAGACAGACCCCTACGGTTGAAAGGAGAAAATACTATGTGACATGCAAGAACAGATAGGATTTGAACTGTGACGACCCAAAGGGTCATCACCTATTTTATTACCTATTTTGTACTCCCGAGACCTTGAAAACCTCATTTGTAGTTTCCTAAATTTGTGTGCGCAGTCCGGGCGCATAGCCGGACAGCTTAAATATGAAATTCTGTGAAAAAAATACTAAGACTTGATATTAAAATGAATAAATTTGACTTCGGTCAATGTTTTGGGTAAACAAATCCGAACCTATGATTTGACGGTCTCGAAGGGTCCGTAGAAAAATATGGGACTTGGGCGTATGCCCGGAATCGAATTCCGAGGTCCCAAGCCCGAGAAATGAATTTTTGAGTAAAATTGTTTTTTGAAAATATTTATGGAAATTGAAAATGAAATGTGATTAGAAAGTGATGGTATCGGGCCCGTATATTGGTTCCGGCGCCCGATACAGGTCTTATATATGGTTGAAGCTCTTTCTGTAAAGTTTGGTTGAAAACGGATTTCGTTTGACGTGTTTCGGACTTGAGATGGGAAATTTGATGTTTTATGAAATTTGATAGAATTCATGGATTTTGAGGTTTAATTCTATGTAGATGATGTTATATTGGCGATTTGATCACACGGTTAAGTTCGTAGGATTTTGTTGATTCAGTGCATGTGATTTGTTAGGAGCCCCGAGGGATCGGGAGTGTTTCGAAGGTGTCTCGGAGTGATTTTGAACATAGGAAAATTGATGGTTTTTGCTTCAGCTGTTGCAGGTCCCTTTTGTTCTTCGCGATCGCGAATCCTCTTCCGCGATCGCGGAGCTTTAAGTTTTCCTTCATCGTGTTCGCGTCCCTTCCCTCGCGATAGCGTAGGGTTAATTGACCCTGAGGGCTTAGCCCTCTTTTCCTCTTCGTGTTTGCATACAGTTGACCGCGATCGTGCAGCTTATAGGTCTCCTTCATCGCGTTCATGTGACGTATCACGCGTTCGCGTAAGTCAACTTCTGGACCCCAGTTTTTTTTACTCTTCGCGATCACGTCTTCCCTTCCGCGATCGCGATGGTCTGTCCAGTCTACTCTCTGCGATCCCAAACCCATTCCCGCAATCGCGATGCACAATTTTGCCCAGTGGTATATAAATATTTCCAGAACCAGTAGCTACGGGATTCACTTAGAAAATAACGAACTTCTTCTTCTCCAAAGCCCTTAGGCATCCATTGAAGCCATCCCTCATCAAAAATTCTTGGGTTAGTAAATTTTAACTCATTTCCTTCATTTTTCATCTATAATTAATGAATTCCTAAGCCTAATACATGCAAATTAGAGTAGAAAATATGGAATTTGGGTAGAGATAGGCCCCTTTTTAATTTTCTTGATTTAAGACCTCGTTTTGGGGTCGAATTTGAAAACAAATTATATATTCGGGCTCGTGGGTGAATGGGTGACATGGTTTTAGTTCGAGCCTTGTGTTTGGACCAAGCGGGCCCGGGGTCGGATTTTGATAATTTTGGAGGAATGCTAGGAAATGGATAATTAGGCCATGTAATTGAATCATTGAATCCTTATTGATATACTTGAGCTGATTATGTCTAGATAATATCATTCCGGAGTTGAATTCTAAAGGAAAGACAGTGTTAGAGGGTTGATTGCTATACTTGGGACCCAAGGTAAGTGTTTGGTCTAACATTAGCTTGAGGGAATATGAGTTGAGTATTATTTGCTATTTGCTAATTTTCAAATACGATGTATAGGCATGGTGACGAGTATCTATACATTGGTGTCTAGCATGACCGTGAGTCCTTATATTGTGAATATTCTGATTTTATGGTAATTTCCATGCTTAATTGACGATGCCTATCTGTTGTGAAGAATATGTGAAGGGAATTGTAATCTTTAAACTTTGTTGGAGCATTAGCTCAAATTGTAACACGAACGATGAAGGTATATGAGATAATTGTACCCTTTGGAGCATTGGCTCAAGTAATAGAGTGAATTATGAAATGAAGTGAAAGAAAGAGAAAAAGCTACTAAAATATACCCTTGCCGGGTCATTGTTGCTTTTGATATTGTCTCCCCTGTTGGGATATTGAGGTTACTATTATTGTTCCCTTGCCGGGATTTAATTTTTGATATTGTTCCCTTGTCGGGATTTAAATTGTTTAATTGATGTTCCCTTGCCGAGATTTTTATTTTATTGTGCTCAATTCCTTGCCCTTGTTTGTGATTGCTGTTTGGGTGAGGAAGAGTGTCAAAGTACGAAGGGTGATGTCGTGCACTTGTTTTGGTGAGTATGAGAATAAAGCACGAAGGGTATTGCCGTGCACTTGTCTTGGTGAGAATGAGAGTAAAGCACGAAGAGTGATGTCGTGCATTGTTTGATATTGTCTCCCTTGCTGGGATGTTGAGATTACTGTTATTGTTCCCTTGCCGGGATTTCTATTTCTACTCTGTTTACTCCCTTGCCCTTGTTTGTGATTGTTGTTTGGGTGAGTAGAGTGTTAAAGCACGAAGGGTGATGTCGTGCATTGTTTGACATTGTGAGGAAAGAGTGTAAAGCACGAAGGGTGATGTCGTGACGTACGATGTACCATTCCGTACCGATATTCATTGATATACTGTGAGGAAAGAGAGTAAAAGCACGAAGGGTGATGCCATGCCATGATTTACATTGATTACATTATACATTGCATAGCGAGGAAAGAGAGTAAAAGCATGAAGGGTGATGTCGTACCATGATTTACATTGATTACATTATACATTGCATAGTGAGGACGAGAGTAAAAGCACGAAGAGTGATGTCGTGCAAGTTTGTGATTTCCTGTCCTTATTGATATGCTGGCTTTGTTGTACTTTTCCTTATTGAGATTTCTTATATGAAATTGTTATCTCCCCACAGCATGTTCCCCTACCTTTATTAATTGTTTCTTCCTATATTTCTCATCCGTTATATATATGTATATCTATTTATTTGAACTGCACAGGTTTATTTGGTAGTCTAGTTCTAACCTCGTCACTACTTCGCCGAGGTTAGGCTAGGCACTTACCAGTACATGGGGTCGGGTGTACTGATGCTACCCCTGCACTTCTTTATGTTGTGCAGATTACGCAGACGGACCCAGAGGAAATCATTAGTGTGAGTGTCTTCCAGCTTATCCTAGAGTCTTCAAGGTATACCCGCTGGCGTTCGTGGGCCTTGGCATCTCTTCCATCCCTTTGATTTCACTTCTGTCTTGTTTTTCCTCTAGTTTCAGAGACAGCTATGTATTCTCTTTTCAGACTTGTATTTAGCACTCTTGTAGACAGTTCGTGAGTTTGTGACTCCAGGTTTTGGGAAAGTTTATGCGTGGTTGTATTATGTTGTCCTTATTTAACTTGGAACCATATTTATTTCCGCTGTTAAACTGTGAACTGTTTAGTTTATCATATTAAAGTGGTGTTAATATGCTAGTTTATCTATGTACGTTGGCTTGTCTAGCGGGTTTAACGTTAGATGTCATCACGGCCCGATGGTGGGATTTCAGGGCGTGACATGAAGAGATAAAACAGGAAAAAACAATTAAGAGACTCAGATTTACCTCCACAGATAATGCACATAAGCAGCACGTCTTAAACACAAACAAGGGCAGTATTATTAAACAGTATCCTAAAACATGATATCTAAGTGAAATCAGAACACAGAAGATATGCAGCTTCAATTTTATAAACACAGAAGCAGGACCTAATCAGTTTGCCTATTGAGTTTTAAAAAAATCTGTTAACCATTAAGCAGTAAACACAAAGCAACATTCTTCCAGTTTTTAAAGAGATTAATTGCCTAAGGCTTGCCTAGGCGTGGGATTGTGCATAATAATTACCAGAATTGTTTAAAAACAGTTCAGAAGTTGTTTTACCTAAAATCATGTTGTTCTAGGTGTTGCAAAATACAAGGATTATCACCAATTTATTTAAAACAGGATGATAAAATATGAGACCGTCTTATGTCTTTTTTCATGCACCAGTAGTTTAACTAAGTGTGACTGGGCGAGATCCTAAATCATGGTATCTACTATGCACATAGAGATGCAGAATGGTTGCATAATTCCTAAAGCATGATTTCTAAATGCACAGGAAGTTACAGCATAATTTCAGGATGTGCAGGAGCAACATTTTTATGTTGATGCTATTATTTAGCTTAGAAGCAGGATTTCTAAGTGATAAATAGGGTCAAATGAGATGCTGAAGCAGTAAACCTAAACCATGATATCGAATGCATGACATGCTTAGAATGTATTGGTCCTAAACATGGATTCTAATGCACATATAGGAAATGTAAACCTAAGGCATGCTTTCTACCCCTCGATATTGATAACATATATAGCTACCCTCCCCTTTTCACTAGCCATCCCCAATATCTGTTTGCAAATAATTATTACAGACTAGCTGAATAAATTATATAAATAGATAAAGGAAAAGAAGAAGTTAAACTATAGGGAGCCTGAAAAACAGGCACAAATTCCCAGAACCTCAAGTGCTCAAATGTTTCATAGCCTTTCTCATATCCGGGTGTGTCAGAGTTCCCTAAGGACCTCAAGGGATCCCGGGCAGTGCTCACACCCAGATTTGATAACCATAATTGAGTAAGTGTAGTGTGGAAGGGCCATCCCCAGTGCACCATAGTTCAGAGGGATCTCATAGGAATCCCAAGGCAGTCATACACTGGAGGGTCAGAACCTAAGGACCTAAGAGTAGAGTGAGAGTGCTTGACATAGTTTTGAAAAGGTTTTAATAAGAAAGGCAGCGTTTGGAAAAGACTTAGTTAAAACAGTTTTATAAAATAAGAGAGTTTTTTAGTAAAAACAGTTTGGTGATAAGAGTAGGACAATTAACAAACAATAGACTAATCACAGCACAAACAGATTCAGCACATTCAAATCACAGTCCTTCATACAGGGGTGATGGGAATTGGGGACACATAGAGCACATAGTATACGAGATCATAGAAGTTCTTGTAGTGGGTTTATGGGGATTTTTAGGTGATAGCTAATGGTATCAACACAGCATGAATTTCAGAATCAACACAGAATCAGACAACTTAGGATACAAATTGCTTTGCAAAGAAAGGTTCACGCTAGAAAATAGGTAAACATGAGATAGAGTAGATCATATTGGGACATACTACAAGGGGGTAACATATTCATAAGCATACTGATCCTAAAAGGGAGTGGGTCATAACATAATATGCTAGATGAACAATGATGTAGACATGTCAATTACATGTTGAACAACAAAACCATAGATAGAAACAGATAAGAAACATGATAAACTGAAGCAGTAACAGAAACATGTTGGTTTTGGGAATTGAATTGAAATCAGAACATACCAGTAAGGGGATAGTAAACACAAAGTGAAGGATAGGAGAGCACAATAATTAGCCTTGGCTTGCAGCCGGCTAATTCAGAACAGTAGTAAGTAAGTAAAAAAGAAAGAAAGAGAGCAGAAAAGCTTTGAGTATGAGAGAGAGCTTTTTGAACTAATGTGTTCGTGTGTTTTGAACCAGTGTAAGAGCAATGTATATATGGTTTGAAACTAGGTAGAGAATAAGGTAAGAATCGAAGTCATGCAGTGATTGGGAAATCAGAGTCAATTAGCATCAAAATCAATGTAAGTACTCCTTTCAATTAAGGACTTAACTTTGAACGGTAATAGACATGCAACAAATAAGGAAAGACACCATATGACTGGAATATAACACAATAAGGAAATAATCTCAGTACAGAACATGTAACTGAGGCTAGGTACAGAAAGGTCTAATTAAGAAAATAATCAGTAAGAACCAACTAATAATAGTCAAATCACATAATAAGGTAAGAAAATAGTTTACATTTTGGAAATCAGTAAAGACATCATCACAGGAAAGCAGTAAAAGGTGTTAATCACAGAAAATTAGGAATTCAAATGGGAAGAGTGCTGATGAAGGGGAGAGTTAACACAAAATTTTATGAACAAACGGAATAAACACATAGTAGGCAAGAAGAAGCAAAAAAAAATCAGAAACCCTAATGGACATAGTGGTACAAATCACGTAGAATCAAGGATTCAAACTGGGATATAGTGATGATAAACATAAACCTCTAAGAGTTAGCGAGGTAAGCACATAATAGGCAGAAATAGCCAGAATCAGAAACCCTAGTAAGTTGAACAGGGTGAAAATCACAAGAATATTCAGATTAATCGAAGCAGAATCATGAGAATCAAACATGCAAACAAGTTTGAGAGAACGAACTGTAAAGATAAACTCAGAATCCAAACAAACTGTCAGAAAGTTAGGGGTTTTAGCATAACTAGTTAGTGTTAAGGAAAAACTTAACAAATCAGTCGAAGCACAAAAGAAATCAGAGGATTAAACATTCAAAATTCAAAAAATCATTTTGAAGAAAAGGATTTTCAAAAACCCTAGTTTAGGAAGATGACAAGACACTTCGAAAAATCAGAAGAATCTTCATAAACAAGTAAAAATAAGTTCGAACCTGTACAGATCTGAGAAGTTCAAGAGATGATATTAGGTTTTTAGAAAAAAAAACATAGAGATGAAGACATAGGCTTAGAAACCCATAGGTTTAAAGCGAAATAGGCAGATCTTACTCAAAATCGAGCCATGGCGACTTGAAACAGGCAAGGGCGGGCCAAAGGTGTAAGCGGACTGACCTTAGTCCCTCGAGGACCTTAGAGAGGGAGGCACTAGCATAGGAGAGGCCATTTGAGGACTAGAGGTGGTGAGAGACCACCATGATCGACGACAGATGAGTGACGGCGAGAGAGAGTTAGGGTTAGGTTAGAAAGGATTTGAGAGAGAAGGGAGATGTGTAATGGCGGAGTGAAAAAGAGAAATGGGATGGGAAGGGGGGTATTCTTTAGGTTAAATTAGGAAGGAAATATCCTGGACCGTTGATCAAAATGATCAACGGCCAGGGTTTGGGCGGATTTGGGTCGGGTAGTATTAGGATTTGGGCCTGGGGTGTTGCGTTGATTTAATTGGGTCTGGTTTAACTTAGGCTACAATTGAAATTAAATTAGGTTGTTTGTTAAATACCCAATTCAAATTAATTAAAATAATTTACAAAATAGCTAATAATATAAAAAATGAATTTCATGCATAAAATATAGTTTGAAATGATTACTTAGTATTTTAAAAGTACAAATGACTAATTTCTGGTAGAAAATAGTGCAAAATTATATGTTTGGGCTATAATTGCAAAGTTATTACAATTATATCCAAAAGATGCCAATTTGGCTAATATGAAATAATTGGGTCTAATTAGGACCATAAACAATAAATAAATCAAGAGATGCTTTTGAAATCATTTGTGCTGTAATTTTATAATTATTTATTAGAAATAAATACTGGACAAATTAATAGAAATGTAGGAAAATAATGGAAAAATACCAATTACTATTAATGCATGACTTTGAAGGAATATATGCAATTTTAAAAAATATTTTTTGGGAAAATTTGGGTATCAATAACTGCCCCTCTTTACCCAGAAAGGATGAAAGAGTTTGTCGGGTAAAGAAATGATGGCCAATTTGATCGAGCGAAATGGTTTGGAGAGATTTAGGCCGCCCCCTGGCTTCTGAGCTGCCTACATATCCCTGATTTTACAGGAATCAGGACGCATGTAGTTCTGGATCCATCGGCGAAGTATACCAGTGAAGTTATCACAATAACGAACGCTACATCTAGGGCTAGATGAATGAACGGTTCTAAGGAAGAGGTTAGGTTTGATATGGCTTGGAGAACTGGAGTGGGATCGCTCCTGCGGGGTAGTCGTCGCTTGTCGGGTTACTTGCGAATAAGAATACTACAAGCATATATTGTGGATAAACTCAAACATGATGCAGGTTCCCGTTGGACTATGAAAGTTATCTTCGGACGGTTAGGGATGACGTCCTTAGACCATGATGTCCTGGGCTATGAATTGTTTGATGAGAGATTCACAGGTCATGAAATGATGTTCTCGGGAAATGAAGATGGTGCCTTCAAACGATGATGCCTTTGAATAATGATATGCAAAGTTGAGAGAGATCCTCAGGCCATGACATGGTGTCGTTCGGCTATGAGGATGGTGTCGTTAGACTATGACGCCTTTGGACAGGTTGGCGATATTTCAGCCCATGAAATGCAGTAATATGACTTCCACAAGGTAGATCTTAGTCTTGGGAAATGGAGGGCAGAGCTTAGCCCGAAAGAGAAGCGAAGTGAATAATGCTCGAGAGACAGCGCTTAGTCTCGGTGAAAAGCAATTTGGAGGTAGATCTTAGCCTCATGCAAGTATGGAGACAGAGATTAGTCTCATGCAGAGATGTGAAAGGCAAAGATTAGCCTTATGCAGAATGAAGGCAGAGATTAGCCTTATGCAAGAGAAGGCAGAGATTAGCCTTATGCAAGATGGAAGGCAGATATTAGCCTTATGCAAAATAAAGGCAGATATTAGCCTTATGCACAATGAAGGCAGAACTTAGCCTTTTGCAGAAGATTAAATAGTAAATGACAATAGAATTTCTTAGCTGGCAGCAGGCTTTGATAATGTGATTGTTGTGAGCATTGTTTGTTCGTGCTGATAAAAAATGTCGGCAAGTGCTATGGTTTCGAGGATTGTGATTTTGAACATGTTCGTTCTTTGTTCATGCATCAAAAGAAAAATCGTGAGTTCTGTAGATGGGGGAGGTTGATTCGTGTCTCCGCTGGCTTTACTTGCTTCGCTCTGCTTGGCCTGATGATTCTGTTTACGTCATTGGGGTAGCATTTTCTAAACAGAGCTATATTTTGAAAATGTGCATGATTTTATAAAGACATAGTAAAAAAAATATATTTCAAGAAATTTAGATGAACCGGTGACCCTGACATGGTTCACGACATTGTAACCACTCATGCTACGGAATTTTGAGGGTCCTCCTCAAAATTGTGTCCCAGTTGGATGGTTGATGATTCTGACCGTTGTACATGTTGTGATCGGCTGAACTTGCTTCAGAATTTTGAGGGTCCTCCTCAAAATTCTGCCCCAGTTTTCAATTGCGGGGGAAATGAGATTTTTATTGAATTATGACTGAACCCATAGGGCTGCCTGCGTATCCCCTCTTAAACGGGAATCAGGTCAGGCGTAGTTCAATTTACATTATTGAAGAAAATCATAGTAAGTTACACATAATATTGTTTGACTGCATCTGAATTGATTGGCTTTGGGCAAACTTCTCCGTCCATTTCTGCAAGTATGAGAGCTCCTCCTGTCAATACTTGGTGAACCATATATGGACCTTGCCAGTTGCGAGAAAATTTCTTGGCTTCATCTTGATGTGGAAAAATATTCTTTAACACCAGCTGCCCCGGTGTGAACTGTCTTGGCTTGAGTCTCTTGTTGAAGGCTCTGGACATTCTATTCTGATAAAGTTGACCATGACATATTGCAGTCATCCTTTTCCCATATATGAGGGCTAACTGCTCGTAGCGTCCTTTTATCCATTCTGCATCGCTGAGCTCAGCTTCTTGTATGATTCTTAAGGAAGAGATCTCCACTTCGGCAGGAATAACAACTTTCGTACCATAAACCAGTAAATAAGGAGTTGCCCCAGTTGATGTGCGGATGTGGTACAGTATCCCAGTAAGGCAAATGATAATTTTTCATGCCACTGTTTGTGCTTTTCTATCATCTTTCTCAATATCATTTTGATGTTCTTGTTGGTGGCTTCCATAGCTCCATTCATCTGTGGTTTATAGGCTATGGAATTCTTGGTGCTTGATTTTTAAAGTCTCGCACATGGATTTCATCAGATCACTGTTGAAATTGGAGCCGTTGTCGGTGATGATTGACTCCGGAACCCCAAACCAACAGATGATACGGTCACGGACAAAGTCTGCCACAACTTTCTTAGTCACTGCTTTGTATGATGCCGCTTCGACCCATTTGGTGAAGTAATCAATAGCTACTAGGATGAACATGTGCCCATTTGAGGTTGTGGGCTCGATTGGTCCAATAACGTCCATTCCCCAGGCGACGAACGGCCAAGGTGAGCTTGTTGCATTAAGCTCATTTGGGGGTACCTTTATCATATCTGCATACACCTGACTTTGATAGCATTTCCGGACATATTGGATGCAGTCTGTTTCCATGGTCATCCAGAAGCAACCGGCTCTGAGTGTTTTCTTTGCTAAGACAAAACCATTCATGTGTGGGCCACAGGTCCCAGTATGTATCTCTTCAAGTAGTCTGGAGGCTTCGTTCACATCGACACATCTTAATAATCCCAAGTCAGGAGTCCTTCTGTACAGGTTTTCTCCGTTGAGAAAGAAATTATTGGACAATCTCCGGAGCGTGCGTTTCTGAGTGTGATTTGCAAGCTCTAGGTACTCTCCCTTTGACAAGTATTCCCTGATGTCGTGGAACCATGGTCTTCCATCTGCTTCTTCTTCAACATGGGCACAATATGCCGGCTGGTTATGGATCTTCACTGGAATAGGATCAATGAAGTTCTTATCTGGGTGTTGTATCATGGATGATAGAGTGGCCAATGCATCGGCAAACTCGTTCTGAACTCTGGGGACGTGCTGAAATTCTGTCTTTGTGAACCTTTTCCTCAATTCTTGCACATGGTGCAGATATGGCAATATCTTGGAATTCTTGGTAGCCCATTCTCCTTGTACTTGGCGTATTAGCAGATCTGAGTCACCAATTACTAGCAACTCCTGGATACTCATGTCAATGGCCAAATTGAGCTCTAAGATGCAGGCCTCATATTCTGTCATAATGTTGGTACAGGGAAATCTGAGTTTGGCAGATACCAGGTAGTGTTTACCTGTTTCCGATATCAGGACAACTCCAATGCCGACTCCTTTGAAATTGGTTGCTCCGTCAAAGAACATTCTACACCTATCATAGGATTCTGCAATGTCCTCCCCTATGAATTACACTTCTTCATCGGGAAAATACGTTTTCAAGGATTCGTATTCTCCTCCCACGGGGTTCTCAACAAGATGATCTGCCAATGCTTGCCCCTTGACCGCTTTCTGAGTCACATAGACAATGTCGAACTCACTCAGCAGGATTTTCCAATTTGACCAGTTTGCCAGTCGGCATGGGCTTCTGAAAGATATATTTCAAGGGATCCATCCTTGATATGAGATACGTTGTGTAGGCACAGAAGTAATGCCTTAGCTTCTGGGCTACCCAGGTTAGAGCACAGCAGGTACGTTCCAGTAGAGAATATTGTGCCTCATGTGGACTGAACTTCTTACTCAGATAATAAATAACATGTTCCTTTCTTCCTGTCTCGTCGTGCTTCCCCAGAACACAGCCAAAAGCTCCATCTAATATTGCAAGGTAGAGTAGCAAGTGTCTACCTTGATCTGGCGGGACCAAGACTGGGGATATTGACAAATATTCCTTAATTCTATCGAAATCTTTCTGACAATCATCGGTCCATTCGGTCGCAGCATATTTCTTCAGCATCTTAGATTGGTTCACATATAACTGTTGACTGGGCTATGAATCGGCTGATATAGTTATGGCGTACCAGGAAACTCATCACATCTTTCTTGTTCCTTGGCGGTGGAAATTCTTGGATGTCTTTGACCTTTGATGGATCCAGTTCTACTCCTCAGCTGCTGACGATGAACCCAAGTAATTTCCCAGCAGGAACCTCGAAAGCATACTTTGCGGGGTTTAATTTCAAGTTGTACTTTCGCAGCCTGTTGAAGAACTTTCTCAAATCTGCTATATGGTCGGTGGCTCTTTTGGACTTGATGATGACATCATCCATATACACCTCAATTTCTTTATGTATCATATCATGGAAGATGGTGGCCATACCTCTCATATAAGTGGCCCTAAAATTCTTTAGGTCGAACGACATCATCTTATAACAGTAGACTCCCCACGGCGTGATGAAAGCCGTCTTCTCAGCGTCTTCCTCGTCCATCCAAATCTGGTGGTAACCAACAAAACAATCCACGAATGATTAAAGTTCATGCTTTGTACAATTGTCAATCAATATGTGTATGTTCGGGAGAGGAAAATCATCCTTCAGACTAGCCCGGTTGAGATCCCGATAGTCGACACAAACTCTGACCTTTCCATCTTTATTGGGTACTGGCACGATGTTGGCTAACCATGTCGGATATTCAACTACCCTGAGAACCTTGGCGTTGATTTTCTTGTTAACTTCATCTTTGATTTTCAGACTCATATCAGGCATGAATTTTCTGAGCTTCTGCTTTACCGGCGGGCACATTGGATTGGTTGGTAACTTGTGAGCCACAATGGATGTACTTAGACCAGTCATGTCATCATAGGACCATGCAAATATGTCTTCATATTCTTTCAAGAATTGTGTGTATTCCACTTTCTCTGATGGCGATAGATGAATGCTGATGCGAGTTTCCTTGACAGTTTTTGAATCTCCCAGGTTGACTATCTCGGTTTCGTCCAGATTGGACTTAGGTCTATTTTCAAAATCCTCAACTTCTCTGATAATTTCATCGGGTATGGTATCTTCTTCTTCTGAATCACTGTCCTTTTGTTGCGTTGTCTCATTGCATGTCACAGTCATTGGTTCATCAAGACAGGAAATAGTAATGCTGTAAGATAAAATAATGAGAGAAAATGATAATAAATGAATACAGATTCGTTGAAACATAAAAGTGATTTTTGAATGTTTTGGAACATTGGAGATTTTATTGGAAATGCAAAAAATGGAAATGCGGAAAGGAAATCATTAGCAAAATGAAATAAACAATGCTTGTTCAGCCTTGCTACCCCGCGACTCGTCGGGCCCTGGATGGTTTAACAGTCCAATTCCTGAGGAATGATCCCTTACTCACAGCTTGGATGGTAGGGCCTTCCTTCTCCTCCTCCTCAACAATAATACAATAGACCACGTCACCATCTTCCCAGAATAGATCCTTCAAAGCTGCTAGAGTTTCTTCTTCTTCTGACCCCCATATGATATCAGCTTGCCGGAAAGTCTGCTCCAAACGTGGTATAGGCTGTTCCAATGGATAGTAGGGACCGTTACACGATGGAAACCAGTCTTCATACTCCTGCCAAGTGTATTTGTATCCCAGCCCAAAAGTGGTGCCATGGTGCTTCAACTGTATTGGTTTGGAAATCCCCTGAAGATTTTTCTCGAGTCATCTGCCAGGCTCGTATCCACTCTAGTTCAGTATGCTTTCAATCTTACTATACCACCATTTGTCTTTATCCACTGCATTGACCCGTTCAATGTGGTGGTAGGTTTCTCCACACAGCCTTCTTCCACCTTCAATTACCGGGATGGTCTGGCGACCATAGATAGGATTGCTTCCGTCTCCGTGGATGATTACTTCCTAGTGGTTCCATTCAAATTTCACTACCTGGTGCAATATTAATTCCACAGCCCCAGCGGCATGTATCCATGTGCGTCCCAATAACATATTATAGGATGCCGATATGTCTGTCACCTGAAATTCAATTTCGAACCATGTAGGTCCCATCTGCAGATAAAGACTGATTTCACCGATGGTAGACCTCTGAGTACCGTCGAAAGCCTTTATATTCATAGATCCTTCTTTGATCTCGTGCAGTCCCTTGCCCAATTTCTTGAGTGTTGTCAACTGACAGATGTTGATTCTAGATCCACCGTTGATCAAAATCCTGGTGATGAAGTAGTCCTCACATTGCACAGTGATGTGTAGTGCTTTGATGTGACTTAGCCCTTCAGGCGGCAGCTCGTCCTTGTGGAAAGTGGTCTTGTGACTCTCCAACACTTGACCTACCATATTGGCCATTTCTCCACTAGTTATGTTATTTGGCATATATGCTTCATTCAGCACTTTCATCAAAGCATTCATATGTGCCTCTGAATTCTACAGCAATAATAGAATGGATATCTGGGCTGGAGTTTTGTTCAGCTGATCAATGACTGAGTATTCCCTGGCCTGCACCTTCCTCTAAAGATCAGCTGGGCCTATCTCAATGATGGGTGGCCTGTTGGAAGCATTCTTGCTAGACTCTACCAAGTGTTCAGGTGTGTAGACCCTGCCAATCCTTGTCAATTCATGGGCAGCACAAGCTTCTTCTATCTTGACTTAACTTTTCCTTCTTGCTTCAGCCGTGTAATCCCAAGGTACGGCCTTTTCATTGAAAGGTGGCGTGGTTGACACTGTCACGGTGATTGATGCAGCTACTTTCACTTCAAATGGAATGGGTACCTTAGCAGGCGGCATAACTTCAACCTCGAATGGCAAATGTATGTTTGCAGGTGGTGCCGTCTCAAACTTGAATGGGAGTGACGCAGCTACCTCAACATCTCCTGACGGCTGAATCTGGTTTATGATGGGATTAAGAGTGACTTCTGGCTTCTTTGGGTCATCACCTTCTATGATTAACCCGATCGACCCCTCTGGGTCCCAATCTTCTTCTATCTCTATCATGTTGACACCCCTATGGTCTGGAAGCAGATTGTTGCGAACATTGGGAGCATATTATTTTGCCTGGATGACCTTGTTATCGATCATAGACTGGATCTCATCCTTCAATGATCTACATTCATCAATTGTATGCCCCTTCATGACGGAATGGTATGTACAGGTTTTATTTGGATTGAGCCATTGGGATGGATTTTCAGGGGTTACAGCAGGCATAGGAGTGACATAACCAGCAACTTTTAATCTTTCATACAGTTGGTCAATATGTTCAGCAATGGAAGTGTATTGTTTAGGAGGTCTACGATCAAAGTTGGGTTGAGGTCTCGAAAAATTTTGGCGAGTAGGGGGCGATTGAAAGTGAGATGGCTGAGAGTCGTAGGTATGATAAACAGAAGCTGATTAGGAATATCTGGGGGAAGTAGGATGATATGTAGGCGGTGGAGATGGTTGATATGTTGATGGAGGTGCTGACTGATAGGTGGGCGAGGGTGCTTGATAGGTGAGTGGGGAAGTTTTGTATACCAACGGGGATTTGGGTCCCTGTGCAACCATTACCGTTCCTGCATCTTTCTTCTTGGATATACCACCAGACTACAAGGCTTTGTTGGTGGCCTGTAGGGCCTCAAATTTAGTAACCATTCCACTCTTGATACCTTCTTCAATTCTCTTACCCAACTTGATGATGTCAGAGAATTTGTGGTTTTCAATCACCATTAACCTCTCATAATACTGCGGGTCTTGCGCCTAGACGAAGAATTTGTTCATTTGTTCTTCCTCTAGGGTAGGCCTGACCTTGGCTGCTTCAGATCTCCAGCGAGCTGCATACTCGCGAAAAGTTTCGGTGGGCTTCTTTTTAAGGTTCTGGATGTAGAACACGTCTGGTGCATTCTCCGTATTGAACCTGAACCGGTCCATGAAGTCTGAAGCCATACTTACCCAGTCGGACCACTTCTTAGGGTTTTGGCTGATGTACCAAGATAAAGCATCTCCTGTGAGGCTCCTCATGAACAATTTCATGCGAATCTTCTCGTCTCTTCCTACTCCAACCAATTTATCACAATAGGTCCTCAGATGGACCATGGGATCATCTGTACCATTCAAAATTTCGAACTTGGGAGGTTTGTAACCCTCCAGTAGTTCAACATCGGGCTTTATGCAGAGATCTTCATAGTTCAACCCTTCGACTCCCCTGTTTCCTTCAACTCCCTGAACTCAACTAGTCAGCTTCTTGAGTTCCTTGGCCAAATTCTTAATGAGCGTATCCTTCTCACTGGACTTAGGTGTGTAAGCAATGTGTTGGGTGGAGTTAGGTAGAGTCTCCACGTATATGGGGTTGTTCTAATGACCTGGTGTTTGAGCATAGAGGTGGTCACTTGTGGAGTCTTGTGGTTCGGGGATAATTAGCGGGGTATTTATTGGAGCTTGGAAAGTGTTGTGATGGTGTTGTGGTGGGATAATTTGTTTTTTCGGTGGATTTGTATGATGATGAGTTGTGGGAGGGTTCTGTTTGTTTGGTTGTTCTGAGGAGGTATGGGATTTTGAATGACATCTGGGATACTGAGTGAGAAGGATAAGTTTGCCAAGTTCCAGACATGCTCAAGCTCCCCTTGGAGTTTCACTAACCTTTGCTCGAGTTGTAACATAGCATCATTCTGAACCTGAGTACCTTGATTGTCAAGAGCTTCTGTTCGTTCCACTGGCATTGTGTTTTCCTGTCTGATGTTGCCCAAATCTTCCATTTTTCCTTTGCCTTTGCCTTTAAGTGGACTAGGAAGAGGAGGAGGTGGAGGGCCCCTAGATCTTGTGTGATATGATGATGATGCCAGAATGCACGAACCAACCTTTGGGGAGGGAAATAATCAAAAGAGAAACAAAACAAAAATAAAAAGTAGCCAAGTCAATGATTATCATGAGAAAAAATATTGCAGTATTTAAACACATAGCGTGGGAATAAAAGCGTGTACTAATTTGTGAGCCTCATTGTGCCCGAGATAGGCCTAGCGACAAGTTGATTTTGGAGAACTTAGATGCAAAATTCCTCATTTCATTAATGTAAAATAGACGAGTCCAAAATTATACTAAAATAATGAGCAGGAAATAAAGTCACTAATGACACTTGGCCTTATTACATTGGTAAAAGCAATGAAAAGGAAACCTAGACTACTTAGTCCCCGAAGGACCTTCCCCAGGCTTGGTCTTCTTGGTTCTTTCAATCAGGTTCCCCAGGTCGTGCATGCCCAACAGCAGGTATACCCTTGCTAGATGCCCTCCTTCGTTTCCTTCAGCATTCTGGCAGTCGGCGACCCTTTTTCTTGTCTTTGCTTCTAGCTCCATCAGACCCTGCTCCAAATATTCCAACCTTTCACTAGATTTGATGGCCCTTTCCTTCCACTCATCGATCAGCTCCATATTAGTCTTATGTTGCTCCAGATGCTCAGCCTCGGACTCACGAAGCCTTTTGCGCAGATTATTGCATTTCACCTGAGCCTCAGCCGCTTCGTCTATCATCTTGTTTCTGCTGATGCCTGGCTCAACTATCCCTGTTATGTTGTCTTCCAACCATGATAGGTAGAAGTGTACATGCCCTGTGTGGTATCTATCGGGCTCTATGGTGTCCCTTTCTACAATAACCTTGAGATGCCATAGATGCTGAGCTTCACATTTGTACGGGATATCGTCGTCCTGAAAATCTGCCCTATAATGACTCATTTTGGAGACTCGCGGTATAACTTGCTTTCTACCCGCCTGTCTCATGACCCTGATGGGAACATAGGGATATATTCCCCTTAAACCAATCAAAACTAGGTGTGGAGCGTCCCTCGATCTGATGATGAATTCGCTGGTAGGGAACCATTCGAACATCCATTGAACCTGGTCCTCGGTCAAATTATCAAATAACTGCGCCCATTCTATAGCATTTTCTGATTGAGCAAACCTATCAGGGATGTAGGTCATCCTCTTAGGGTGGTGGAAGGCTATATGATAATTCCACGCCTTTTGTGGAAATTCCCGATAATATTGACCTCTCTGGAGATGCTCCAATAACCAAACCTGTAGTAGCAGGTTGCAACCCTCAAAGTGTTTGTCCCCCTTCTGGCAGTGGTCCAAGGCTCGGTATATGTCTGCTATGATCATAGGGACAATGGTATATGTTTGCCCTTTGATCCCTTCCATTAAGGTTTTGGCTACCATAGCCAATCTAGTGTGAATCCAGTCTCCTTTGCTTGGAAACCCCATCAGACCCAGGAAGCAAACGACGAACACAAAAACCCTGCGATGAATGTGACCCAAGGAAGTAATAGAGAACTCGTCGTGGAAGATACCATAGGATTTTCTATGGTCGCATCGTTCATAGAGATAATCAAAATGTATGTAGGACTCTATCAGGCACTCTAAACCATCGTTCCTCTTCAAACCCATCATTTTCAGGAACCCCCTAGCGACACGATTCTCCGGTACCAACAACCTGGACTGTCTCAAGGTAAACTCGCAAAGACCCCTATCTCCTCCAAGAGGGGGGTCATTTCTATGTTGCCAAAACGGAACATATACCTTTCTCTATCCCAGAACATAGTGGCTGCTTTGATCAACATGTTGTTTGGTTGAATATCCAGTAAAGAGGGCAAGTTCCCGAGGACCCTCTTCACATGGTCTTTGTCACTGGATGAGAGGTCTTCCCACCAATCCAGCAATAGTGGTGGTATTCCTTGGACCATGCCGAACCTGGGGGCTTCATGCCTCATTTTCTGCAAAATAGATAGGTTAGACCCTTACCCCCGCCAGACTCGACTATTTATACACTTATTATTAGCATATAAGCATTTAGTTCTCCAAATAAATGCACAGAACATGACTGCGTCCGTTGGGATTATGAAAAACCTGGTGGACTTTTGGATAAGGATGTCTTAAAGGGTTATTGTGCGGATGACACGCTAACCCGTCTAGGTTTGACCATGATGCATGCACAATATAACAGAGTAAGGTTTCTATGGGGTTTTAGACTGGTACCCTCAACCGGACAACTTGAGGGGGAAAGGCACGGAACCGTCGACTGCACCGCTGATCAACTAGTTTTACCGCAAATAAGCCTTTCCAAATTTAGGGGTGGTATAAAATGGAAGGGTGCAAACACTCATCAAGCGTTCTTATAAGATTTGAATAGGCACGAGTGGAATATGATGTTGAGCATGATTAAGAAATAATAAATGAGTAATAAAATCATGTTGTCATGTATTTGCACGTTATGAAAGCGGTAAATACAACAGTTATAATTGAAAAAGCAGTTACGAAGAAAAACAAAAAGAAACATGTCAGTTTTGATTCTGAAAGGAATAAATACTTGAAAGAGATAATCAATTAGTGGAACATAAAGGAGGGAAAGGGAAAGGTCGCAAGTATTAACAAAGTAAAGACAAGTTCACAAAGTAGTTTGAAATGGTAAAAGCCTAGATAAATCCCCAGCAGAGTTGACATGCTGTCGCGCCCCCCTTTTCCTCCCTTTCGGGTCGGTCAAGGTATTCGACATTATTGGGACAACTCGTTTCCTTTTAGGAAAGGGATAAGGAATTGAAGAGAAGTCGCCACCTAAAGATTTTAAGGTGCGTTAGGGCACCTATTAAGGGTCACAATAACACTAATTGAATAACCAGATATTGGGTAAGGGCTTGAAATTACTCCAAGGGAAAGGTGTTAGGAACCCCTTAAAGTCCACAACTGTGGTTCGCGGCCAAACGAGCTTTGTGAATTTTAAAACAGGTAGCACATAAGCAAATAAAACATATAGGTAAACAAATAAAGATTTTGGGAAGATTCACAGTCTAAAGTTTAAAAGATTTAAAGTCTAATCACATATATAAGGTTTTGAAAGATTTACAGTCCAAGCACACAAGTAAAGTCTTGAAAGAGTTATGATCTAAACACACATATGTAAGGGATAGGGGGTCCTAGGTTGTTTATCCTGTAGGATCACATCGGTACAATTCCCGATAATCACTCCTCACAAGAGAGGCTACATGTTGCATTAGCCCACATGCCATCATATCCATATACCTTTCCCTGCCCCTTAGCGGTTATTAAAGAGAGTTTTGTTTAACGATCTCTATGCATGCTGTTACACGTCCCTTTTTAATGGCCCTGGAGGAATGTAGGACCCCTACCTATAGGCAGTTCTAGAAAGACCCCTAAGGTTGAAAGGAGAAAATACTAGGCGAAAGGCAAGAACAGATAGGATTTGAATAGATAAAATAGGAAAAAGCAGTTAAGAGGCTCAGATTTACCTCCACAGATAATGCACATAAGCAGCACGTCTCAAACACAAACAAGGGAAGTATTATTAAGCAGGATCCTAAAACACGATGTCTAAGTGAAAATTAGAACACAGAAGATATGAAGCTTCAATTTTATAAACACAGAAGCAGGACCTAATCAGTTTGCCTATTCAGTTTAAAAAAAACCTGCTACCCATTAAGCAGTAAACACAAAGCAACAGTCTTCTAGTTTTTAAAGAGATTAATTACCTAAGGCTTGCCTAGGCGTGGGATTGTGCATAATAATTACTAGAATTGTTAAAAAAACAGTTCAGAAGTTGTTTTACCTAAAAGCATGTTGTTCTAGGTGTTGCAAAATATAGGGATTATCACCAGTTTATTTAAAACAGGATGATCAAATATGAGACTGTCTTATGTCCTTTTTCATGCATCAGTAGTTTAACTAAGTGTGACTGGGCGAGATCCTAAAGCATGGTATCTACTATGCACATAGAGATGCAGAATGGTTGCAGAATTCCTAAAGCATGATTTCTAAATGCACAGGAAGTTACAGCATAATTTCAGGATTTCAGGATGTGCAGGAGCAACATTTTTATGTTGATGCTATTATTTAGCCTAGAAGCAGGATTTCTAAGTGATAAATAGGGTCAAATGAGATGCTGAAGCAGTAAACCTAAAACATGATATCTAATGCATGACATGCTTAGAATGTATTGGTCCTAAACATGGATTCTAATGCACATATAGGAAATGTAAACCTAAGGCATGGTTTCTACCCCTTGATATTGATAACATATATAGCTACCCTCCCCTTTTCACTAGCCATCCCCAATATCTGTTTACAAATAATTATTATAGACCAGCTGAATAGATTACATAAATAGATAAAGGAAAAGAAGAAGTTAAACTATAGGGAGCCTGAAAAACGGGCCCAGATTCCTAGAACCTCAAATGCTCAAATGTTTCATAGCCTTTCTCATATTCGGGTGTGTCAGAGTTCCCTAAGGACCTCAAGGGATCCCGGGCAGTTCTCACACCCAGATTTGATAACCATAATTGAGTAAGTGCAGTGTGTAAGGGCTAGCCCCAGTGCACAAGAGTTCAGAGGGATCTCATAGGAATCCCAAGGCAGTCATACACTGGAGGGGCAGAACCTAAGGACCTAAGAGTAGAGTGAGAGTGCTTGACATAGTTTTGAAAAGGTTTTAATAGGAAAGGCAACGTTTGGAAAAGACTTAGTTTAAACAGTTTTATAAACTAGGTGAGTTGTTTAGTAAAAACAGTTTGTTGACAAAAGTAGGACAATTAACAAATAGTAGACTAATCACAGCACAAACAGATTCAGTACATTCAAATCACAGTCCTTCATACATGGTGATGATTGTGCGGGAATTCGATGCTTCGTATGGGGCATCAAGGAATGCTGAGCAGAAGAGAAACAAGGTATTTGCATAATCGGTTCTTGTTCGAGGGGTCCAAGTGCTATGTGATAAGGGCACCATAAATGACCTGTAATTCGAGGATTGGAGTCTCGGCACGGCTGAATATGAGGCTAAAGTAGCTAGAAAGAACAACGAGCGTGCTTGGATTGATTCTGTGATAGCAAAGGGGACACCCGCTTGGATTGACCCTAAACACAAGATCTACAAGGAGGATCTCACACGGGAGGGTCGCTATTGTCTTAGCTTTGTCACATTTCCATCTAATGTCATCTAGGAATGAAATTGACATCAATATTGAGAAGTCACCCCTTATTGTGTGCATTATGAAGGCATTAAGGTTGATGTGGGAGAGATCATCTTCCGAGAACTGGGTATCAGATATAACCAGAAACACACATTACTTCCATTCCCTTGCTTGATCACAACTCTCTGCAAAGCTGTGAATGTGCCTCATATGCCAAAGCATGACAAATCGGAGAAAGCTCTCAAGGACATTGATATTATGCGCATCAGTGATGCAGTACCAAAGGAAACTGCGACTCCAATAGAGACTCAAGTCCCTCCTCCAGCAGAATCAACAGTTTTAGAGGCCCAATTGCATGCCACCCCTCAGGTCCCAGCTACCTACACAGCTACACCACAACACACCATTGTACAGCCCCAGGTCCCACTACCAGCTCTTTCCAAGCTGGGTCTACTAGTTCAGCACGCTAATTCTAATGTGGACCGGCTGATAAAAGAAATCACAAACCTTATTCGACAAGCATTACTCCCCGTCCAATCCTCAGTGAGGTTGGAGGTATGCCTTAGCTCTGTAAGAATGTTGATGCATTGAGAGTTGAGCTGCAGAAGATGCAGAATTTGGAATTTGACTTGACATCATTCCTCCCAAAGGAGGGTGAGAAGAGAGTTGGCACATCCATTCCAGGGATGGACTTTGATTTCACAAACTTGATAGCAGCTCCCGAGGCACAGAGTGTTGAGACCTCAAAGGCTCAAGCCCCTCTTGCACACATTGACATTCCTTCTGAGGCGGACTCTGGAGATACTGAGGAGTCTTATGAAGGGGATTCAGAAGATGAGGAGACAGATGAGGATGCACTGGTAGAGGAGGAAGAGGGTCATCAGGACAAGGGTAAGCAAGTTGTTGTTCCTACGGTTGCACAGGAGGAAGAAGAAGCAGATGTGCAGACAATAATTGCACATTTGCTAGAAGATATGGTCTCCAAGGCACTTCCATCGACCACTCAACCATCACCCGGCAAGGCTAGGAGCTCCCAGGTCCCAGACCCATCTTCAGGGCAGGTGGAGCTTCCTGCTCCATCCTCATAGCAGCTGGAGCATCTTGCTTCAGCCGTGGAGGTCACCATTCAGTCGGAAGTCCCACTAGATGCAGCTTCAGTACCAGTGGATGACCCCACAGCTGCCCAGCATGCTTCAAACCCTTCGAGCGCTTAGTGCGCCCCTAGGAGCCCCTAAACTCTGTTTTTAAATTTTTATGCATTGGGGACAATGCACGTTCTTTAGTTGGGGGTGGGGTAGATATTTTGTGTAAATAGTTGTATAGAAAAAGAATGCATAACTCTTTTTAGACTAGTAGTTAGTAACAAATTCCCCTTGGTTTTTCTTAGCCGAGTTCTTTTCCAAGGGTGTAATAGTAGAACCATAGCAATAACATGGAACGTTTTGACTCTTTTGGTGTGATTGTATAGTTTCAAGAATGTAAAGAAAGTTTTGTGAATAAATTATAACCTTCCTTCGTTGCTATATAAAAAAATAGTTTTTTTGAGTCAAACAGTTCATCTGTCTAAAGCTTTAAGTTGCCTTACGTTCACTTGAGGGCTGAAACTATGTTGAGTCAAACAGTTCATGTGTCGTGAGTGAGTGAGGATTTGTGTAAATAATGCACGTGCTTAACTTGTGATGTCTAGAACTTTCCCAGTTGGTTTCTTTGTGCAAATCTCAGGCTAATGATTGAATGTTGAGATGATCTTAGGCTATCTTTGTGACTACTAGCTAATTTTGACCAAAAATTGACCTTCCTGGTACATAAATTACCCTAGTTACCCTTGTTGAGCCTTTAGCCTTTTATTTGGTTACCATACTACAAACCTTTATCTCATGTTGAAATAATCCCCTCTTTTGAACCTAACCCTCCTTGAATAAGTAAGAATGAGGCTAAAATCCTAAGTTGTGGGTGAAGGTACAAAGTGGAAGTTGGAAAGATTGGCACTGTGTATAACTCAAAATCGTTTCCTCAAAGTTGTATATATATAGATAAACTCAAGCTCCGAAAAGAAACACCTTTATAAAAATTTAATAAAAAAAGAGAGAGAGAAAGACAAGAAAAATGGAGTCTTGTGGAAATTGAAGAAACACTTTGAGGTAGTTCAATGTCGGTAACTCGAGGTAAATAAATGTTATGTAGTAAAGAAGCAAGGTTTATGTAGAGTTCAAGGAGGGTATAGCCACTATGTTCCCAGATACTCACCCAACCCTCCTGAAGCCTACATTACAACCTGTAAAAAGTCCTAATTGATCTACAACCAATCATTCATGAGATAGCAACAAGTTAAAATAAGGGTAAGCCTATGGGCTGATACTTGTACCGTGTAGCTTTTGTTCTGAATGAAAGAGTGTTTGATTTCATCCCTGGTAAATATGTGTGAGTTGGGGATTTTCTTTGTTGTGAGCGCGCATGAACTGCAAGGTTTAACAGAAGTTAGGTTCTTCAAGTAGAATGCAAGTGCACTAAGCTGAGAGTAACATTTTGTCAGTTTGGTCGAGGCTCAAAGTTCACAAGTTGATTAGCTGCTTTGTTAAGTGATAATGGTCTTCCGGGAAGGGTAAATAAAGGAAGTTACATGCTTGTTAACTAACAGTCAAAACCATCTACGGTCACTACTGTTTCATGACTTCGGTAAGATTTTAGGATAGGATAATTTTTGTTCTAGTTGCTTGAGGACAAGCAAAACTTTAAGTTGGGGGTGTTGATGTGCCGTAGAATTTCAGCACATTTAATACCAATTACTTATATTTTAGCTCATTTTTAATGCATTTGTTCGTTAATTCTTATGAAGTTTGATTGTTTTGTAGTGCATGATCCACGTACCTTATATGTTGTTTCTTGGTAGTCTTGTCATCCCATGTTATGTATGTTCATGCCATTATCGTTCATTGTTGGTTGTTCATGATCCATATCTACCATTTATATTGATATCATCGACCCTTAAAGATAATAAGGAAGCTTAGATAAAATGTATGTTGGTACTTGGCAAGTATGGCCCGGGTGCTAGCCATGATCCTCCAGTTTGGGTCGTGACATCACCCTTTTTGTATGATAGATCGAGACCGGGGTGGCAGGCCAAGGTTCAACCCCATGTCATATCGGACCGTAACACAAAGTTAGATTGACAAGCTCGTGACCCAGGGATCGATCGAGATCGAGATTGAGACGGAACGGGAAAGAGACCGAGCGAGATCGAGGGAAGCCTGCTGATTCGAATAACAAAAATCCAAGATATCTGTGATCGAGCGAGGATCACGACAGAAATCTCTGCACATATCAAGTCAAGACCGCTTAATTAGTGATGTGCCATAGTATTTTGGCACATTTAATACCAATTACTTAGATTTTAGCTCGTTTTTAATGCATTTGTTTGTTAATTCTTATGAAGTTTGATTGTTTTGTAGTGCATGAGCTTGAAGACCCAAAAACACATGGAAAAGAAGTTAAAAAGTCACAAAAGGATGAAATGTTGCAGATATGCGACCGCATAATTCACATGCAGACCGCATAATTCAACGGGCAATCGCAAACTGGAGAAGACTATTTGGCCAACCCAAGAGAAGAATATGTGGTCCATTATGCGGTCGCATAACACTTTTGCGAACCGCATAATTCCAATAGAAGAAGCCTCTTAACAAGATTGCGAGGGGACAATGCGGTTGCATAACTGATATGCAAACCGCATAACTGATATGCGATGGAAGCCTGGAACTGGTGATCTACAAGTCTGCGACGTGAAAGAGATTATGCGGACTGCATACCTGACCTGCGATGGATATGCGGTCGCATAAGCTGTCTGCCAAGGAAATTTGTCCAATTTTGGCTCCGACTTTTAGTGCACTATAAATAAATTTATTAGAGTTTTTGTGGGTCATTTTGTCTGAAAAAGAGACTACAAACAAAGGCATCAAATATTCATCCCTTTTGGAAGCGTTAGAAGAAAGATTCTTTCACTTTTGTAAGCATTATGACTTTAAATATTGTGCTAGTTTTGTGTTTTAGTATGAGTGGCTAGTTTAAACACTAAGGTTGTGGACCCTAAATGGGTATAATATTAATGGGTATTTACCATTGAATATATATATAATGGTTGGTTAATATTTATTCATTTCTCATTCTTCATTTATTGTTGGTGGTTGCAAACATTAACAAATGCCATTTTACTCTTTCTTTGCTTGGAAAAGTGGCTTAGGGTTTGGTAGAAGTGAATATCAAAAACTCAAGGCTTTAAACCTTGTTTAATAGAATCGCAGGAATAAGTGAATTTTATTTGGCATAAATTGGTTGTTCTTAATTGCAACTCTTTTATATTTGGAAAAATCATAAAGAGGAAATACTACCCATATTAGAAAATATTGGGTAGTCATTCAGAAATCATTTGCATATCAAAGGACCTTCCATTAGAAATATATCATATTAACACCTATAGCATTACATTTCATTGAAGGGGGAAAAATCTTGGTTTCGTTAATCAAATTAATTACAATCTTACAACATTATACTTGTCTTCATTTCACTCAATTACAACATCCTTTTTAGCTAACGGAATAAAATTATGATTTAAGTTAAGTTTCACACTACTCAAGTAATCTTTTCGCACCCATTCCCTGTGGGATTCGACCCCAACCTAGTTGGGTTATTATATTTGACATCGACCGTTTTATACTATTTATTAAGGTGTAATTTGAGCGTATCAATTCGCCAATCATGATATTTCCTACTATATTTAGAATTGTACCATAAGTAGAACTTCTCTAGTATATAAAGAGGGGTCTAATCATTTGTAAACACATGAGATTAACACTATTCAAAGCAATATACTGCATTTTTCTCATAAGCTTTCAACACTCTGTTGCTCAGTTCATATTTTTAATAGCATACTCACTCGATTCGATGGCCGCCTAGCTCGAGGGGCCAAGACACACATCATATTTTGTTTGCTTTATTTTTAGTTACAGTCAATTTCTAATATCAACTTGCATATATTCTCAATGTGTGCCAAGTGAAATCATGTATCCTTAAAACAATATACAAATTTAATTGTTATCCATTTTTAGGGTAAACAGTTTGGCGCCCACCATGGGGCTAAGGATGATAGTGATTGCTTGGTGCTAATTTTCGTAACACACACTATTTTATACTTGTTCTTGTGAGTGTTTTTGATTCCATGATCAGCATGTCGAACTCTCAAGCAATACCCACACACATCGATAATTGCCTTGTTTTTCATGGAGAAAATGACAACATAGCTTCCCCAAGGAAGAAGTGCCTCTAGTTGACCTCGATAGGGTTCCGGTCGCTGACCCAATCGACGTCAGTTCCCATATTTCCATTAATGCAAATCTGGTCGTCGACCCCGAGAATAGCGTCTGCAGAGACGTTCGATCAACCGGTCAAATGCACAGGGCAGCGAGTAAGGCAGAATCAGCCTTCGAATAATATTCGAAATGTTGCAGGTTCAACAAGCTGTCATAGCACAGCTCCAAAATCAGAACCATGCACCGAGCAGGGTCGAGCCCGAGCCATCACAGGTAGTTATTCATAGGGCTGAACAGGTGTCGAGAAGATCAAACGAAAATGAATTAGGGGCCGACCCCGCTATCATGAAGATACTCGAGAAGCTGACAAAGAGTATTGAATCAGGAAAAATAAGATTGAAGCAAATGACAAGAAAGTGGAAACCTATAACTCCGGGGTTGATCGAATTCTAAGGGCACCACCGATTTTGACGGGCTTGGATTCAAAGAAGTTTGTACAAAAACCCTTCCCCCCCCCCCAGCGCGTCTCCAAAACCAATTCCGAAGAAGTTCCGCATGCCGAAAATTCCCAAATACAATGGAACAAAAGACCCCAACGAGCATGTCACTTCTTACACATGCGCAATTAAGGGAAACAATCTTGAGGACGACGAGATCGAGTCCGTACTGTTGAAGAAATTCGGGTAGACCCTATCAAAGGGAGTAATGATATGGTGCCATAATCTGCCACCCAACTCCATTGATTCCTTTTCCATGCTCGCAGATTCCTTCATTAAAGCACACGCTGAGGCCATAAAGGTCAAGACTAGGAAGTTCGACCTCTTGAAAGTGAAGAAGAAAGACAACGAGATGCTGTTGATACCCAATTTTTCCCTATAATATTTTTTAAATGTAAAACTATGCATTAGCATCAACTGATATTTTTTCATAATTTTTGTATTTTTTAAATTAAGTTATCCCAGTATTTATTTATATAAACAATTACAAATTGCATCACAAATGACATTATAATATTTCATGATTTAATTTTGCTATTTATAGTCATATTATGTTCAACTTACTTCACAAATGGTCAGATCTGCACCTTTTGGTTACAATTGCAATAACCTTGCAATTATAGCCCATGCATACATTATTGTGGTATTTTTACCAGAAAATGACTCATTGTATTTTTGGAATATTGAATCATTATTTTAAAACATTTCTATGCATGAAAATTATTTTTATAATTTGTTAATCATTTTATAAATTAATTTTTATTCAATTACTTGGTATTTAATAAATAGCCCCTTTGTTTTCAGACCTAACCCCTTTCAAACCAGTCCAAAACCCCTTTTATAATTAGCCCAAACCCCTTTGGCCCAAATACACACCTGCCCGACCCAATTGCCCATTTAATCGTGGTCGTTGATCATTTTGATCAACGGTCCACAAACCCAATTTCATAATTAAACCTAACTTACCCCCCCCCCCC
>ML428319.1:113141-133197 GCA_005239525.1 Nicotiana knightiana
CCCAAACCTTCTCATTCTCTCCCTCTCACCAGTCGTCATCATCTCCCTCATCTCTCAAACTCTCTCGACCTAACCCTAATTCTAAACGCCGTCACCAGTATAAAACTCCACCTTATGATGCTCCCATGTCTTCTCCGACCAGCCCCGGCCCTCTACACGCCATGGCTCTTTGATTTCTTGGATCCTTGAAAAGATCTCAAGGAACCCAATGGGTTATGGTTGAAACTTGCCTGTCTCAGGCCATTTTGTGTTTGTGAGTAAGAATTTCTCCTTATTTTTGTTATGAATCTATGAGTTCTTGACCTATTCTCTCATCTCTAATGGTTTTCTGAAAACTCTAGTTCATTGTTATCGACTCTTCTCAGATCTTCATAGATCTGAGATGATTTGGGTATTATTAAGTGTTCTCCCTCAAAATCTTTTGCTTAATAGATTATTCCGACTTTTCCCTAAATTAGGGTTCATCCCAAATTATTTTCAAAGGTCCTTCTGACTTCTAAGTGTTTAATCAATTATTCTTTCATCTTCTTGACTGATTTTTGCAAGAGTATTCAAACCCTAGTTGATTCTATATGATATACTAATTTTGCCAATCTTTGCTTCGATTTCGGTCTTTCTGTGTTACCAATCGTATTAATTTACTCTGTCTCTTGGACTTAAACATTTTCTTGTCAAATCCAGTATTTTGTGGGACCCTAATTAATCTCTGTTAGGGTTCAAACCTGTTTTTCGGGCTAATTTCTATATTTTTTGTGAGGTCTTACTTAGTCCAATCTTTATTTATGAAAGTTGAGTATTTCTTGCCGGAAATCAGTATTCTTTTGAAAGTTTTGCTGATTGCTTTACTCTGTTAAAGATTCGTATGCATAGATTTATTTGTTTCCTTGTTTATAACCTTAATTGGTCATCTATGCCTTATTTGATTGCTTGTATAATTTTGAATTCTTACTGATTCCTTTATTTGGTATGATTTGGATTCTTGCCTTAATTAAACCCTTGTTATTACCGTTTGATCAATTACCCCTAATTAAGGGGGTCTATTCCGAACCCCTTTATGTGATTGGATTATGTGACCCAATGATTGCCCTAATTGACTGATTTCTGATTCCTTTTACCTTATTTTGTTCCACTCCTAAATTGCTATATATACACTCTTGTCTTACCTCTCAAGGCACGAACAATTTAGTTCAGAATACACATACACACTAAAACTCTCTCTTCCTCTTCTGCTACTTGTGCTAACTGTTGGTCTAGTCGGCTGAAACACAAGGCTAGACAGTGTAACTCTACTTGCTTTACATTATGCACTTTGCTTCCTTATCTGGTATGTCCTTAGTTCAATTCTGAAACTCACTCTATGTGCTCCATGTATGTTAATCCATGTCTCCTTCTGCACTAACTTAATGGCTTATGTATTCAATTGTCTTCCTGTTTACTGCTTTATTCAGCATGTTTAAATTTTGTCCTCTCTTGTTCAAGTATGTAATCAGCATGTCTAGGTCTTACTTGTTTTGTTTGATACTTGGCCAGCATGTTTATCTAGTCTCTGTTTACTCCCCTTAACTAGTACGCTCATGACTCCTAATGTATTTAATTGATCCTAATTGGTATGACTAATGCACCCTTATCTTCAACATGACTATTTCCATCCTCCGTCTCTATGTATTAATTTCTTATTACCATAACTTACTTGTTAAGTCTTTGAATCACTAAACTCCTAGTTGTTCTGTGCATTTGTTGTCCCATATGCTCCCCCCTTGTACCATGTTCATGTGTTTCTAATGTGAGATCTCTATGTTCTCAACCCCCTGACCCTTATTTGTAAAGTTTTTGTTAAATGGTTGTGAATCTGGGCATTCTATGATTGTGTGGTTGCTTGTTGGATCTTTGTTCTCCGCAAAATTGATTTCAAAACTGTTTTCCACCCTTAGTATTTTCTTAAAACTGTTTCTATTCCTGAAAACCTTTTCATTCCTAAATGTTATATCTCTACATTGTTTTATTAAGCTCTTTCAAACTATGTCAAGCACTCTCACTTCTACTCTTAGATTATTACCCTCCAGTGTGTGTACTGCCTAGGAAGCCATGAGATTCCTCCGAACTCTGGCACACTGGGGCTGGCCCTTCCACACTGCACATAACCAATTCTGCATTTAAGAAAGGGTCTTGATGTGAGCATTGCCCGGGATCCCTAAGGTCCTTAGAGAACTTTGACACACCAGGACACCTTGTGGGCTATGAGACTCTGGGCATCTGAGATTGTTTTGAAGGCCCGGGATTCCCAAGTTTATTTTGGGCCTAATTCAGGCTCCCTATAGTATAGTTTATATTTACTTATGTAATCCATTCACTTCTGGTCTGTAATAATCATCTTTGTAACAAGATATTGGGGAAATTAGTAAAAAGGGGAGGGATTCTTATATGATTTTTGTGGGGAAACCGGGTAGAAATCCTGCTTTAGGGTTATGTTGTGTTATTTGCATTAGAAATCCTGCCTTAGGATAATTATGTTTACTGGTTTGCATATTAGAAAAATACGTTATAAGCTCATTCCTTCATTATCACGAAACTTTGTTGCTGCATAAGTCATAATCACCCAGAAATCCTGTCGTTAAGCTACTACTGTAATTCTGCCTAATAAAATCACCATTCTTTATGTGCATTATAAATCCTGCTTTAAGACGTATTTGCATTTGTTTTAAATCATACCTATGTCACCTAAATAAATAATTGTCTTGTCTATAAAGATGTTTAAAAACAACACATAGACACCATGTTCTAGTATAAATATGCATGAAATCAACATTTGTAACATTCAGCACCTAGACCAGCATGCCTATAGGACTTAATAAAGCTCAAATTGTTTTAACTAATTCCCTGAATTCTGATTGCATGTTTATAGGGTATTACAGATCCACGCCTAAGCAAGCCTTAGGTAACTAAGGTCTTATAAAACTGTAAAATTGTGCTCTGTTTATTTGTGAAACTGCCCAGGTTCAACAGGTTCTAAAATCAGTAGGCGAACTGATTAGGTTTATGTCAATTCATTTTAAAACAATGTTGCATATTCTCTGCTTGTTATGCTCACCTAGATATCCTGTTCTAGGACCTTCTGAAATTCTCTGAAATCTGTGTTTGAGACGTGCTAATTATCTGCTTATGTGTGGAGGTAAACATGAGCCCTTAATTATTTTCATACTTGACAGTCCTATATGTTCTTTGTTGTCGCTTAGATTTTCCCTTTTAAACACCTCAGGAGAGTCTAGAACTGTCTAAAATTAGAGGTCCTAAGCATCTCCGGGACCACAAGGAAGGGACGGGTAATGCACGCTTACAGTCCGTCTAATTTAAAATTGCTTATATAACCGCTAAGGGGAGGGTAATTGGGTAGTAAAAGGATATGATGACCTATGTGCTAATACCACGCGTAGCCCCTCTAGTTGAGGAAGGATTACCGGGTATTGTACAAATGTGATCGTATAGGCTGATAACTTAGGACTCCCCTATCTTATTTACATATGTGTACTCAGACTGCTTACCTTTTAAACTCCTTTTATCTTATTTACATATGTGTGCTTAGACTGCTTATCTGTTAAATGACTAATTTATTAAGTAAGTTTGGTCGGCACCCACCGTTGTGGACCTCGAGGGGTGTCTAACACCTTCCCCTCAAGGTAATTTCAAGCCCTTACCCAATCCCTGGTGACACAAACCGGTTTCATGAGTTACTTGCAATAGGTGCCCTAACGCACCTTAATCCGTTAGGTGGCGACTCTTAAACTTCTTGTACCCATTTCCCAAAAGGAAACGAGTTGTCCCAAATGAATGTCGAAACCCGATTCCGCGAGGAAAAAAAAAGGGGGCACGACAGATGCTCAGAGAGTTTGTATCTCGGTTCCAAATGAAACACGTGGATCTACCACCGGTTGCCAATGATTGGGTCGTTCAGGCATTCACTCAAGGATTAAATGTATGAAGCTCAGTGACCTCACAACAGTTAAAGCAGAACTTGATCGAATACCCAGTTGTCACCTTGGCCAATTTGCATAATCGGTACCAGCCAAAGATTAGGGTCGAAGACGACCAGTTAGGAACTCCTTCCGGATCCGTTTATCCTGTCAGGCCCATCAATAGAGATAAAAGGGATATTGATCGGGAGCCACGGTCAAATAGAGATCGTTACCAGCCATACAGTGGAGATCGAAGAAATAACAGGCCTGGACGCAACCCCGTTCGAGGTGATAGAAGAAATGATCCAGGTCAAAGCTCTCGAGGGCTCATGATCAAGAGTGGTTTCGACAGGAATTTCGAGCCTAAAGAAGCACCGCGGCTATCTAAATACAACTTCAACGTTGATGCTTCAACTATCGTGTCAGCCATCAGATGCATCTAAGACACTAGGTAGCCTCGACCTCTGTAGACTGATACGGCCCATAGAAATCTTAATCAAATGTGCAAGTATCATGTCACTCATGGCCATAGAACAGAAGATTGCAGACAGCTGAGGGGGGAGGTAGCCCAGTTGTTCAACAAGGGGAATCTTTGAGAATTTTTAAGCGATCGGGCTAAGAACCGTTTCAGGAATAAAGATTCAAACAAAAACAATGAGCAAGAGGAGCCGCAACACGCAATCCACATGATTGTTAGAGGGGTCGATATTCCTCAGAGGCCCATATTTAAGCGCACCAAGGTGTCGATCACAAGGGAAAAATGAAGTCGGGATTATGTACCGGAAGGGACCTTGTTTTTCAATGACGAGGATGCAAAGGGGATCTTACAACCCCACAACGACGCACTGATAATCTATTCTTATAAATAAAACTCAAGTTAAACGTGTTTTGATTGATCTAGGTAGTTGGGTCAACATTATTCGATCGAGGGTCGTAGAACAGCCCAGCCTACAGGATCAAGTTGTGCTCGCAGCCCGAGTACTAAACGGCTTTAACATGGCATGAAAAACCACCAAAGGCGAAATAACTTTTACAGCGAACGTGGTCGGGACCATCTAAGAAATAAAGTTCCATGTGATCGAGGGTGACATGGCTATAATGCCCTATTCCATAACATGAGGGCAGTACCTTCGGCCCTACACCAGGTTCTGAAGTTCCCGACACCAGAGGGAATCAAAACGGTCTACGAGGAGCAATCCGCCGCCAAAGAAATGTTTACAGTCGACGAGTAATACCAATATCGACACTCTTTTCAAAATGATCTGATTCAAAGGGAAAACAGGAGGTCAAATAGCAACCATATATACTAGCCTCGACCTAATCGAAGAAGCAGGGGACCGACGAGGACTATTATTATGGGGTCTGTCGATCTTTCATAGTCCCCGATGATTCCGACGCCACTAATTCAACCGCCGAAAAGCTGGAACAGATCACACTGACCGACCATCAGCCCGAACAAAAGATATACCTAGGCACGGTGCTAACTCCCGATCTAAGAGGAAAACATATTCAATTCCTTAAAGCTAACATGAATTTCTTTTCTTAGTCCCAACTCGATATGATAGGGATCCCACCGGAAATCACCACTCACAAACTAAGCCTGGATCCGAAATTTCATCCAGTGAAGCAAAAAAAAGCCCCAATCCGAGGTCAAGCATACCTTCGTCAAGGACGAGGTAACCAAACTTCTCAAAATAAGATCCATTCAGGAAGTAAAGTATCCCGAATGGTTAGAAAACGTAGTGGTAGTCCCTAAGAAGGAAAATAAACTTAGAATGTGTGTAGATTATAAAGACCTGAATAAAGAATGCCCTAAGGACTCTTTTCCTTTGCCTAATATTGATCGTATGATCTATTCCACAGCTAGCCACGAGATTCTGAGTTTTCTCGATGCCTAACCCGGGTACAACCAAATACAGATGAACCCTGACGATCAGGAAAGACCTCGTTTATCACTAAGTACGGATCCTATTTTTATAATGTAATTCCATTCGGACTAAACAATGTTGGTGCAACGTATCAACGCCTAGTAAACCGAATGTTCGAAGAACAAATAGGAAAATCAATGGAAGTTTATATTGATGACATGTTAGTTAAGTCCCTGCTAGCAGAGGACCATTTGAAGTATTTGCAGGAAACTTTCGATGTACAGAAGAGGTACAACATGAAGCTCAACCCAGAAAAATATGCGTTCAGGGTCGGCTCAGACAAGTTTCTTGGCTTCAAGGTATCTAATCGAGGGATCGAAATCATCCTCGATAAAATCAAATCTATCTTGAGGACATCATGGTAGTAGATAATGTAAAGGTCGCGTAGAGGCTAACAGGGTGCATAGCCGCCCTAGAGCGATTAATTTCGAGATCCTCAGATAAGAGTCACCGATTCTTCTCGTTACTGTAGAAGAAGAATAATTTTATGTGGACTCCGGAATGCCAACAGGACTTGGAGGAACTAAAGCGGTACTTATCGAGCCCGCCGCTGCTTCACACTCCAAAAGCGAACGAGCAACTTTACTTATATTTAGTAGTCTCGGATATAGCGTCAAGTGGAGTCTTGGTCCGATAAGACCAAGGTACGCAATTCTCTATCTATTATGTTAGTCGGACCTTAGGCGAGGCCGAAACCAGATCTCCACACCTAGAAAAATTGGCGCTCGCTTTAATTAGCGCCTCTAGGAAACTAAAACCATACTTTCAATGCCATCCAATATGTGTTGTAACGACTTATCCACTTCAAAATATTTTGCAGAAAGACGAGCTTATGAGTCGTTTATCCAAATGGTCCATAGAAATCAGCAGATACGATATTGAATATCGACCCCGAAAAGCCATCAAATCTCAAATCTTGGCATACTTTGTGGCTGACTTCATGTCGGCCCTCATACCCAAGGTTGAAAGAGAACTATTAGTAAAATCGAGTACATCCTCGGGAGTCTGGACCCTCTTTACGGATGGTGCTTCGAACGCAAAAGGGTCCAGACTAGGCATCGTACTAAAACCACCCACAGGTAATATAGTTAGACAATCTATCAAAACCATAAAATTGACTAACAATGAGGCCAAATATGAGGCCATGATTGCAGGTCTCAAATTAGCTAAAGGCTTGGGAGAGGAGGGCATCGAGGCCAAGTGTGATTCACTCCTCGTGTTAAACCAAGTTAACATGAACTTTGAAGTCCGTGAAGACCGAATGTAGAGGTACTTGGATAAGCTACAAATAACTCTACGTCGATTCAAGGAATGGACCTTGCAATATTACCTCAAGATCAGAACAGTGAGGCCGATGCTCTCGCAAACTTAAGGTCATCGGTCGAAGACGAAGAACTCAATTCAGGGGTTGTCGTACAACTCATGAGATCAGTGATCGAAGAAGGTCATGCTAATATAAACTCAACAAGTTTGACCTAGGATTGGATAAGCAAATACGTAGATTAGTTAAAGGACGGAAAGCTCCTATCAAATCCAAAGAAATCGAGAGCTCTGCATACAAAGGCAACATGGTTCACCTTGTCCAAAGAAGGAACGCTGTTTAGAAGGATATTCGATGGTCTATTAGAAATATGTATGGGACCAGGAGATACCGAATACGTCCAAAGGGAATTCCACGAGGGCACTTGTAAAAATCATTCTGGTGCAGAATCATTGGTCCACAAAGTGATCAGAGTAGAGTATTATTGGATCTACATGGAGAAAGATGCAAAGGAGTTCGTTCGCAAATGCGACAAATGCCAAAGGCATGCGCCAATGATTCATCAACCCGGGGAACTGCTCCAATCGGTCTTATCCCCATTGTCGTTCATGAAATAGGGAATGACATTGTCGGCCCTCTTCCATCGGCCCCAGGTAAAGCTCGGTTATTTTATTTATGAATGATTATTTCTCTAAGTGGGTTGAAGAACAAGCTTATGAGAAAGTCAGAGAAAAAGAGGTCATAGACTTTATTTGGTACCCCCATCATATGTAGATTCGGGATGCCCTCCGAGATTGTGTACGATAATGAAAAGCAGTTCATCGGCAGCAAGGTGACTAAATTTCTCGAGGATCACAAAATCAAAAGGATCATATCAACACCTTATAATCCCAGCGAGAACGGTCAAGCCAAATCAACCAACAAAACCATCATCCAAAATCATAAGAAGAGACTGACCGATGCTAAAGGGAAATGGAGGGAAATACTACCCGAGGTTCTGTGGGCATACCGCACAAAATCAAAATCCAATACCGGAGCAACATCGTTCTTATTAGTTTATGGCGCCGAAGCTTTAATTCTGGTCGATGTCGGAGAACCTAGCATTAGGTTCCGATATGCATCAGAAGAGTCAAATAACGAGGCCCAGATTACGAGCCTAGATTATTGGATGAAAAACGCGAAGCCGCCCTCGTCCTATTGGCTGCCCAAAAACAGCGAATCGAAAGGTAATACAATCAAAGAGCCAATCTTCAAAATTTTAACGTCGTGGACTTGGTTCTAAGGAAAGTCACCCTCAACACCCGAAATCTGAATGAAGGAAAACTGGGTCCGAACTGGGAAGGGCCATACCAGATTCTCGAAGTCACTGAAAAAGGATCCTACAAGCTCGAAACGATGAACGGTGAATAACTACCGAGCAATTGGAACATATCACACCTAAAATGATACTACTGCTAAGGTACGACTCCCTTCCATTTTTTTTTCTATTTTAGACTAACTCTTGCAGGTGGTCAACCAGAAACAGCGATGGATTTTTCGACATGAAGTTTTTAGGTTTGAAAGCACGCGTTGCACTCTTTTTTCCTTAGACAAGTTTTGTCCCAATGGGTTTTCTGGCGAAGTTTTTAAACAACCATGGATCGTGCTAACTTATAACAATTCAACAGTATTTGAGGCTCCTTTGCAATCAACCTCAAATACTGGGGAGCATTTCCCTTAAATGTCAACTTTGTTGCGAGGAAATTACTTCATAATAGCGGGGTCTCGATAGGTGAAATTTGTAAGGGCCAAACGGTCAAACAAACTGTGCATACATAGGTTGCTCGAGCCCTGGCACAAAACATGTACGCATGTGTAATCATTTTTCACAATAAGAAAGAGGAGTATGTTACCTTGTCGTTATCTCATGTCTTAGAAAAAAATTCTACTTTACAATTCCATACTTTCGATCTATTATGGAAGCGGGCTTAAGGGTTGATCGTAACCAGAGTTTAGATAATCACCCCCACACTCGGGGACTGCCGCTCAAAAAATAAATTCGAACAAGATCGAATTACTAAGCATCGAGGGCATAAGACCTTTTAGGCAACCCTCAAATTTTAAAGGCCGCGGCCACCCCACTCAGGGACTATTACCTCGAGCAAGCTCGATGTAAACGGGAAAATGAGCCCAACGGGCAGATCCCGTACTAAGAGGCTACAGCCGAATTAACATAGTTCGGAGACGTCCGAATTCCTTAACAAAATAGGCATTCAAGTTCTTTCATAAACGGTTTTAAAGGCTACCCCAGGCAAAGTCATAAAAGGCTTTGATAATATCGAGCCTTAAAAACTCTAATGAATGCAAAAGTTGTTTGAACTCTCGAATGATTCCTTATTATTTCATGCTAAGGCATCCCAAGTTTTGTAAATACGAATGATAAAAACTTTTTTCGCCGAAAAGGGTAGAAAGTCTTACATATATAATCAATCTATTTACAAAGACCAGATCGACCAAATACAAAAATACAAAGTCCTAATGGCTGCTTTTACTTCGAGTTCGAGAGATCATTCTCGTCCAACTAAAAAACCTAAGGGTTACCTTACTTTGAGTTAGAGCAGACCCTCACTCGATCATAAAGCCTAAAGACTACATTGATTCAGTTTCAAGAAAATCGTCTCAACCTCGGACCTTAGAATACAACTTCATAATTTTATAAGGCAAAATGAAAGAAAGGTTTTTATATAGACATCAAAAGTCATTTACAAGGGCAACATGGCCCAATGAAAATCCTTTATAAAAAGTCAAAAAGTCCTCGACAAAAACACAAAATATATAAAACCATAAATGGCCTAGTCATCTCTGGGAGCAGCATCTTCACCCTCGGGGCCTTCTCCACTTTCAAATCCGCTCAGGCTCTCGGAATCGTCGTCATCAGGATAAGCTAACCCTCTGGCTTAAGCTTCAAGTTCCTGAGCGCTCTCGATATCGGCTGTAAGATCGAAGCCACGAGCATGAATATCCTCATGTCTCCCTTCGAGATTGGTATTTGGTGCGCTCAGCGACCCAATTTGCTCGAACATGAGCAACCTCGGCTGCTTCCTTTGCTCGGATCTGAGCATCTTCAGCATCGGTCCGGTAGATAACTACCAGTGCATCAGCATTAACTTGGTCGCTTCGACCTCTGATTTGGCTGCTTCGAGTTCTGTGACTAGCTTCTCCAGATCGGAAATTGCTGAACCCAACTGAGAGTGGAGCTCCTCTATTTTCTTGGCTTGCACAAAGGTTTTCTATTTCATGCTTCGGAGTTGGATTTCAGCTGAAATCAGTTGGGCTCGGGCATTCTCCTTTTCTGAGGCAACGCGATCCATATTTTTCTTCCATTTCTCGGCCTCAGTCTTCACTGCATATACTTCCTCACGGAGTTACCCGATCACATCGAGCTTTTGTTGGACCTGTGGGTTCGAACCATTAGTCACCACACCCAAATCATCGTCACTAACTTCAAAAATTCTTCTTACCTTGTCGGCCAGTTTGGCGTGTTCTTTCTGAGCTACTTCTAGCTCAGCACGGAGGCCTTTAGCTTCCCCTTCTCTTTGTTCATTGAGAATCTTGAAGGCATATTTTTCCTTGGTGAGCCCTCGAATCTTGGCCTCATACCGGCTCAGCTTCCCTCAGGATCGAAGGAAAGCCTCGTGATGAAGCACCGAAGCCTGCAAAGCTAGAAAAGGGAGTTATACAAAGGGAGAAAAGTCTAAGCACAAAAAGTTGACATCGACAAAGAAATCTGGAATTACCTGGTTTAGAGCATGTTGCGCTTCGTTGAAAGACAGGGTGTTTCCACCTCATACATCTTGACTTGGTCTTCTCCGGTGTCCAAGCATTAGAGATAACTAGCCACCCTCACTAGGGCCGAAAATTGTTTAGTCAGTTTAAGGCTCGAGGAAGCCTCACTCGAGATCTTCCTCGATATCTCCAAGTCAACCAGACTGGCGACATCCTCTACTCCAACAAAATAGTCATGGAAAGGGTCTTCTGCTCCATGGACCCCTTCCCCATGGCAAGTCTCCACCGCCTGAGCTTCATGTATCATCGACTCAATGAATGAAGGAAACGAGGGGTAATACCCGATATCTATCACCCCAAATAAGTCTTTTGGGCACTGCCTTCTACTCAGGGAGTCTCAAGCGTGGTTTCTATGTCATCATCCACTGCCTCCTCGACAGTCTTCTCACCTCGAGGTGAAGCATCTTCGGTTCTTTCTGGCTCAGGGACTTCGGCCGAGGCTTCCCCCTAGATCTCATCGAGTCGAGGTAAAGCAGTTTCAGCCCCCACCAGCTCCGTAGCTCGTCGAGTCTGGGCGTCAGCTCGTACACGGGACACCAGCCCGGAGGCATCTTCTTCTTCTTCTTCCCTTAGCCGTTGGACCGACTCCAAAGTCAGAGGGATGACGATCCCCTTAGGTTTTTCTGCCCCTCAGAGTATGAAGCCCTTTTCCTCTTCTTCTCCCTCACCGGCTTCAGAACAGATGGTGGGGGAAGGATCTCTTCATCACAAGATGAGGGTCTCATCGTCACGTCATTCCTGAGACCTACAAAACGAGAAATTAAGTAAGCTCAGGAAAATGTTCGAACAGTGGTCAACTTATTATGTCAGAAAGAAAAAAAAAGGTTTACCATGACTACTAGCCTCCCACAGACCCTACGATAAATTGCGCCATGCGCGCTCGACATGTGTCGACTACGATACCAGGCTCCTGACCCAGTTCTCGAGATGGGGAACTGCACCTGCCATCCAGGCAACGGCTGCATCAAGAAGAACGCCGATAAGAAAGAATGAAAAGATGAAGGCAATGAACAGAAATTAAGGACGGAATTATACTTACGTCTCATATTCTATTTCTCAGGAAATGGCATGCTCTCAACCTGGATTAAGTCTGTGGTCTTCACTCGAACAAACCATCCCATCCAGCCCCGGTCTTTGTCTTCGTCTATGCTCGAGAAAGGTGCCTTGGTGGCCCGACGTTGAAGCTTTATTAGCCCACCCTAATAGAGTCGAGGTCTATACAGGCGTATGAGGTGGTCGGGGGTGAAGGGAAGCCCATCGATTTTGCTTACGAAATCGCGGAGTAGTATCACGATCCTCCAGAAGGAGGGGTGGATTTGACCAAGGGTCACCTCGTATTTTTTACAAAAATCTATGATGATTAGATCGAGGGGACCCAACGTGAAGGGGTAAGTGTAAACACTTAGAAACCCTTCCACGTGGGAGGTGATTGATTTTTCTGGGCCCGGCACCACCACATGTTTGTTACCCCAGTTGTAATTTTTTTAACCTTGGAGAGGAGGTTATTAAGTATCGAGCATATATATCTCGATACCGGCTCGCATCGACCCGGAACCGAGGAGGTTTTCTCAACCTTGAAGTCAGAATCGATGACACACCCTCCAGGGAAGAACTCTTCAGGGTGTGGCTCCGCCGTTGGTTCCTCGCTGACCGACCGGGACGAGGAAGCAGTTTCTTTCTGCGGAATAATTTTTGATGTTTTAGCCATGTTGTTTTTACGGGCAAAGAAGAATAGAAATTGAAAAGGAACACTTGGTATATTGGGGTAGAACAAGCGAGAAAACTTAAAGATCTGAAAATACAAAGCTTTGAAGAAGGCAAAGAATTTTGGGGATTAGAGTGAAGAAGATTTGAAAGTAAAGTTTGAAATAATGAAGAATGAGGGTATTTATGATTTCACAGTGATGGTTCAAAGTCGGTAATGGCCTACTGTCGACTGAAGTCATAAAATCTGGAAAACTGTACCGACGAGTCGTTTCGGTCACCTTTGTTGCCTACGTCATGGTGCTCACATCATAATGTACCGAGGTGAAGATCGAGGGCTCAAATCGTTTCTTATCATTACTCTCCAAAAAATGAGGGGACTATCTGTATACGGTCGAAAGTGTGGGATCGATCGAGATCAAGATCAGCTGAGATCGAGACAGAGTGGGATAGAGATAGAGCGAGATCGAGGGAAGCCTGCTGAGTCGAATAACAAAAAGTCAAGTTATCCGCGATCGGGCGAGGATCAAGGCGGAAATCTCAGCACGTATCAAGTCAAGACTGGTTAATTAGCCAATCATACGATTTTCTACTGTATTTAGAATTGTACCATAAGTAGAAATCCTTTACTATATAAAGGGAGGTCTAATCATTTGTAAGCACATCAGATTAACACTATTCAAATCAATATACTGCATTTTTCTCTTAAGCTTTCAATACTCTGCTGCTCATTTCATATTTTTAATAGCGTACTCATTCGGCTTGAGGGTGATCTAGCTTGAGGGCCAAATTCGCAAATCATATTTGGTTTGCTTTATTTTTATTTAAAGTCAATTTCTAATATCAACTTGCATATTTTCTCAATTTATGCCAAGCGAAATAATGTATCCTTAAAATCACATACAAATTTAATTGTTATAGGGTAAACAAGAAACTCTTTTTTAACTTCTTTTTGGAGATTGTGATCTCAATTCTCAACAAGCTTTACATCATTTTTGTGGAAATGTTGTACTCCATTTATCAAACAATGAAAATTTCAACCTTAGCGAACTCCTTAGCTGAAATAAATTGTTTAAGATCGCTTTTACATAATTATTCAAACGCGATGAAATTAACTTTAACATTACTTAGAGTTCGTTTGGTCAAGCTACCAAAAATTACTTATTTTGAAAAGTACTTTTAATTTTTGAAAAAGTATTTTTTAGAGATTAGCAATTTGTGTTTGGCCAATCTTCCTAAGAAATAGTTCTGAATATCAAATTACGATAAAGGACAATAAAGATTAGTTTACATTAGCATTATTTTAAAAAGAGAAATCTTAAATATTTATTACGGAAGAATTTAAATAATTTTTTTATTTTTATGTAATTATATTAAAGTATAAAATATAAAGTAATATATATTAATATTTTAATCAATATAAAATATAAGTATATTAAAGCAATAATATTAGTAGGAACACATGTTCTTACAAGTTACATTGTATAAAAACACTATCAATTCTTGAGAAAAATAAACTAGGTAGTATTGTATTATGTCAACTATATTATATGCATGCACACCAAGAAAATATCTATACTATATTAAAAGCACGAAGGCTCTTAACGAAATACCGTTTATTTTTTTTCCCCTTTAAAAATAGAGTTCACACTAGACAAAATAGTAATTTAAATATTTTCCTAATATGTAGAGCTTTCAAATCAAATAAAATACTATTTATTAAATATTTCCTTGTTTGAAGTAGTAAGATTCATAACTAAAATTTCGGTAATGAAATCATTCCTTTTAAAATTAGTAGAACGTTTAATATTTACGATTTCAAACTAAATATTGTCTGGGAGAACTAGGAGTATGTTTTCTTTTCCTTCTATTATCTTACGGCAATTTCCCTTTAAAATATGTTACGCATTCATTCTTTTTAATGGTAACTTAGAATTTTAAGGGATAGTAAGAGATTTATACGTAATAAATTTTTAATTATTAAATATAGTTTTTAAATATTACATAAAAATAATGAAAAGAAAAGTATTGTTGGAATGCAAAAGGAGTTGAAAAATAATCTATATTTTCTCTATTATTATAAAAGTAAAACATCATGCAAAAAAATAAATAAATTATTTTGTTAATGGTAAGAATAAATAATCCACTCTTTGAATTAATTAATTAGCAAAATAATTCAATTTAATTCTTTTCAAAATCTCATGTTAGTAAAGTTAATTTTTCAAGTTGATCAAACTCTTAACTTACACAAATTTGTTTCCAAAAGAATAGCACTAGCGGTGACGAAAATTAAAAAATTGAGCAAAATTAGTTAATTTTGTAGTATTAATTTGTTACTTATTTTCAGTATTAGGTAACAAAATTAATAATAATTTTCGTAATATATTTCCAAAGTTCTCATAAATTAGAATATGGCATAACAGACTTTTATTGGAGAAGATTTCTTTATTACTGAATTAGCTAAATTGGATCAACATTCTTTATTAAGAGTCAATATTTTTTTATTTTTGTTCAATAACTCAAACATATAATTTAATAATAGTCACGTTTTTTAAAATTATATTCAGTGAAGTTGGGTTCACGCGCAAAGCGCGTATCCAAATTGGGGTCACTTTGTAGTATAAATAAAACTACAAAGTGAAGATCATATAATATTGGTACACTATAAGAGAGAAAAAACAGACTGTTATGAAGATAGTGTTTGGATCTAGTAATTAGCCTTGTTATTTCAAAGAGTAATAGGAGACGAAGAAAAGAAGAAACGGCGAGAGAAAAGAAGATATCTATTTATAGTAGAGAGATTATTCCAAATAGGAGTTAGAGAAGAAAAATAAAAATACGGTAAATATAAAAAAAAAAAAGAAAAATAAATGGAAAAAATAAAGGTTAAATTAAAAAAGGGATGATTGAAGAAATATAATTTTATAGTAAGGATATTTTTGTCTTGAAAAAAATAATTTTTTGCTTCTGCTTCTGCATGTTGAAGAAATTAAAATTTATAATTTATTCCCAAAAGCAGAAAAACTGCTTCAGCCAGTGCTTAAAAGCACTTTTCTATTTTGGCCAAATAAATTATATTTTCAAATAAGTAATTTTTTCTGACAAAAAGGTACTTTTGACCTCTTAGAAACTCGGCCAAACAGGCTCTTAGGCGATTGAGCAATCCTTTGAAGTAACTTAAAGAATAATTTTTTTGTTTTCGGTTACCACCACTAATCTAAAGCTTAAATTTAGTTGGGGGATTGCCCAAGTATAAGCTGAAATTGGCTGCACAGTTGCTAATTTAGTGTTTTAAACAACTTGGGAGACAAAATGGTCCATACACTCAAAGACGTTGTAGAGCTTACGGTCTCCTTTAACAAGCCAACCATAAGATGAAAGTGCATCAAAAGAACCATTTGATTAGATATGTTCATCCTTTTATGAAATTGGTATATGTCTCAAGATAGACCAGAGATAAAAAAAAAATTGAGAATGTAACATTAACCAGAGATAAAATTTCAAATAGAATCGATGACGTTGCACAACTTACAATCTCCTCTAAAGAACTCTCTGATTGCAGCTTATACCATAGCAATTGTCAATACACCTGCTATTTCCATTATGCCTGAAAATGTTACCCGCTTCAGATAGTAAAACAACCTTCTCATTCCAGCTTCCATCTTTCTTCTATCAGGTCATCTCCGCGTCCCATTCTCGATAACACTACTCACTGTAAAAGAGACTTGAGCGAATAAGTTCATCAAAGGAGGTGCTGTTTTCATCCTTTTTTCACTAGCACAGAAAGAATAAAACCAAGAAACGTTGTTTTCTCAACTCAAGTTCCCCATAGCTGAGGTAGGTACAAATACAGTGTCGCCACGGTTAAGACTTACATGGAAGAGGGGAAAAAATTTGTGGAGAGTATATATAGAGGGGTGGTTTGGGTGGGGGATAAACCTGTCCAACTGCATTGTACAATTCAAAACTTGCGATCACCTCTCACGCAGACTAGATGACCAAATCTTGTCACAACTTATAACTATCAGTTAGTATATGAACTAAGAGTTGTTGATGATGTTAATTTCCTATGGTCTAAGTAATTTGACAACTGCAAAGAGAAGAACGATTGACAAAAACAAGCTATTCTGGAAATAGAGAATACCCGATAAAAATATAATAATGAGAGAAATGTGCATTACTCAAGACCTAAAGCAAACTTTTAGCAACATGATGGAGAATATATATCTTAGGATACCCGAGAATTACCCAGAGAAACCTCTTATCACCTTGATTTTACAATTTTTCCTTGAAACTTTCATCCATTTGAGTGGGACTTTATCACCTATTGAGCAAAAGGTCACGTGCAATTCGTCAGGAGGCAAAAGAGATGTTTCTCCTATCACCTTGATTTCAAACTTCTCCTTGAAATTTTCATCCACTTGAGTGGAACTTTATCACCTATTGAAAGAAAAAGTTCACAAGCAAATTCTTCAGGAGGCAAAAGAGATGCATTAGCAGATCTGCCCTGAATATGCCTGTGACGACACACAATTTATTTCAACTTACCCTGTTAGGGTGTTGGGATCCCAAGCTTGATGGAAGCAAATGTATAGGTGGTGATATGTCATGGGTAACACTGGCTGATCCTAACTTTTTGGAATGGCTACTTTGCATGACCAATAACATTTTTCCAAGCATTTCCCTAAGGACTGGTGATATAATGTCACATCGAGTCAAAACATCAAGTGAACCAATAATTCCCTTTTTAACAACCATAGAAAGAGCCGTTGACACCCCTTTGGAGATAATCTCCTTCCTCTCAATATCATAGTTGTCAACCACAATTAGTAGGAACTCAAGAAGAGTATGGGTGACTTCAATATACTTTGGTATAGAGTTCACCATTAAAAGAATTGCAGGTTCAATATTCATTACATTATCAGTCGTTTCATCAAAGAAAAGCCAATCATAAAACAATGCAAGCTTTACATTTGCTTCGATATAACTCTTCCTGCACGACTTCAATAGCCAACCAATCACAGCCCATCTGGGTAAGATGTCGGGTTGCGTAATTTCACTGCATGGACGAACTGAACAGCATATAAACCTAACAATATCAGTTAATAGGGTTTCTCTCTCGGGTACTCCAAGAAACTTCTTAGCAAACCAAACCTGGTACCTCTTTTGACTACCCAACTTGACATGTTTAAGCAAAAACCTCAATTTGGTTTCCATTTCAGGAGTTATTCGAAGCAAAAAGTACAAACTTGGAGTTCTTATGCGGTAAATTTGTGAGATATCGCCAAATCCGTCCGCCCTAAACTGTCTTGGATTCAATAACAAGTCTTTCCATATGGCTTTAAACTCAGGTATATGAACCAAGTCTTGCAAAAGCCTAATTAAGTCCCTCCCTATCTCCAAACACAAAGGAAAGTTTTTCCTCAAAAGTCGAACACAGAATTCAACCTCCATTCTCTTCAATGAGTCTATCATTGGATTACTTGGTACCCTACAATGATCGGCCAATAACCGAAGGAACACATACAACCCCTTATTCAAAACCAATGGTTCTTCCTCTAATAAACAATCCCAATTGGCTAAAAACAAAGTGACCATCTCCAAACACAACCACAAATTGCCCTCACTAAAATCCCCACCTAAAATTTGCCTTAAAAGAGCCATTAGCAATTTATCAAAACCTATAGCTAATACATTCAACATCTCTTTAGTAACCCATATAAGCTGAATTTTCACTGAGTCAAGCAACTTTGCATACAATTCATCAACAATGTTGACAAGAATACAAGTAAAGAAACCATACCCATCAGCAATAATTGCATGTAGGTGCTTAATATGAACATTAGCCAAATGGGGTTGGGATAAAATGCCAAAGATTAAAGCTTTATTAATTATTGAGTATTCCTCTTGTGTAAGGACTTTTAAGGAAAATGGGGGGTTTAGTTGGGGTTTAAGAAGCTCGAAAGCTTCTCTAAGAGACACTTCAATTGGGTTTTCAGCTTCATGAGTTCCTCTTTGAATAAGTTTTAAGGCCATTTATCAAGCACAATAGATGCAAGAAGAATCACCAAAAACAGCTACATAAGTTTACCTTGAACTCAATTTTTTCAGAGACCAACTTATGCTTGAGCTTCGCCGGAAAATTACCACCGGCGGGGAGGAAGCGGAGGTTGTAGGTACGGCAATTTGCCGCTGGTTTGCTCCTTTTTTACCCTTTTGTTTCTCTTTTTCTCGCTTTCATTTCTTATTAATCTGTTTTAAGAAATACTTTGAATAACAGTATGACTAACCTGGCCGAAAAGTTATCTGTTTGAGACTATTTGGGCGTAATTATACAGTACAAAGGTTATTTTTCAAAAAAAAGTTATTTTTTATTTGTAACACATATATATTGTTATCCTCTTTCAGTTTTATTTTAGATATATGAAGAACACTTATAAAAAATAATTTTGTGTTTCACTGGCTTTGCTTTTTTAATTGGTGTAAACTTTTTATATGTAAAAGTTATCCGTGGTAGATATAATATATATATATATATATATATATATATAACTGTTATAAATAGAACTCTATTTAGAGTGAATGTCTATCTTTTAAAGAATTCTACTTTGTGGTTAAGCCATGTTTTCCCTATAAATAGAGGAGTTTTACCCAATTATAAATCATCCCAAAATTCAATAAGAATCTTCTCTCTCTTTCTCTGCAATATTGCTCTTGTTCTTTTATTGTTTCATAACACGTTATCAGCACGAGACTCTACCGTCTCAAGAAGCTCTTTGAGAAGATTAAGGTATAACTTTCCTCCTCTCCTTTTCTTTTAATTATGACTGACATCATGAAAAGAAAGTTCGTTGCCCTTGAAATTTCGGGCAAGAACTATATGACATGGGTGTTGGATGCTGAAATCCATTTAGATGCAATGGGTCTTGGAGACGCCATTAAAGATAAAAATAAAGCATCTACCCAAGACTGTGCTAAGGCCTTGATTTTCTTGCGCCATCACCTTGATGAAGGGTTGAAAATAGAATATCTCACAGTCAAAGATCCACTATTTTTTGTGGAATGGTTTAAAGGAAAGATAAGACAACTTAAAGTTGGTCATTCTTCCACAAGCACAATATGATTGGGCTTGATCACGCTCAACTATGTCTAATAAAAGACTAAGCGGGCATTGCAAATATAATCCGGGGTATTATGCCCAGAGTCGATCCCACAGGGAATTTACGTATCAAGCAAGCTGTTAGAATACTCAACTGTCACTTGATGTTATTTAAATTACTAAAACTAAAGATTAAAACTAAAGATTAACTACGCTAAGGTGTAAACAATTGTAATAAAGATCTAAGGTTATGGTTTCCCCCGTCGGTGAATTTACTTCTCGGATACTT
>ML428320.1:2335-40401 GCA_005239525.1 Nicotiana knightiana
TTTTAATCTAGGGTTTTGGTAGAACCCGTTGGGGATGAATTTCTTGTGATATTAATATATTTTGATTGATTATTCTCTATTTGTTCAACTACATTCTTGTTATAGTTGATTGAATGGCCATCAATTAGCTGTTTCTATTTATTATGTATCTACTTGAGAGAGAGTGCATATTTAGGTAGATGTTTGAACAACACCACTCCCGGAGTATAGATGAAAGTCATAACTGCGGGTTTAGAGGGTGGATTAGAAATAACGATACCTCGGGTGCAATCTAAAGTGAACTGTAAAGCAATCTAGCTAGCGTAACTTGAGAGAGTGCGTCTAGTAAATTATTATAATTACTTTAGAGAGAGTTGTGATAGATAGAGTGTTTATGATTGATAGAGATGACTAATTAAATTATAAGAAATATCCGAGGAAGAATTTACCAACGGGGGAAACCATAACCTTAGACCTTTATTATCATTGTTTACACTATATTGTTAGTTAATTGCTAGTTTATTATCATTGTCAGTAGAATTAGTAAAACATCACTAAGTTATATTAAAAAGTCTTGAGAGAATTGATTGAGTAAAAGTTACGTATTCTGACAAATTAATTGATACGTAAATTCCCTGTGGGATCGACTCTGGGCATAATATCCCGGATTATATTTGCAACGCCCACGTAGTGTTTTATTAGACATAGTTGAGCGTGATCCAGTCACATAAGGAAAGCATGCCCAAATTGTTTCATTTAAAATCGATATGTTACCAACAACTCAATAGAGTATGAGTGTCACGACCCAAAACCAACCGTCATGATGACGCCTATCGTGGAACTAGGCAAGCCAATTACTCAACCTTTTTAAACATAACCAAAAGCTTTGCAAAGTATAGAAACAATTAATATTTAAGGAAAACCTTTTTAAAAACAGAAATAAATCCACAATGTAATACAAATCTCTTCCAAAATCGAGGTGTCATCGAGTACATGAGCATCTATACCAGGGAATAGTCTACTACAATATCTAAGGAATAAGAATTGAAATGCAAATAAAGATGATGAATGAGAGTCAAGGCCTGCAAACGCAATGCAGCTACCTCGATAGTCTCCGGACCAGATGCTCAAATATCAACGCCCGCTATGACCGAGAGCACCTGGATCTGCATATGAAGTGCAGGGTGTAGAGTGAGTACAACCAACTCAGTAAGTAACAATATTAAATAAAGACTGAAGATAGTGACAAGCTACACAATTATAGTTCATTTCCAGTAGCTTCAACAAGAAAAAATAGACATGCTTTCGGATCCGACAATTTAAATCAAATCAGTTTATAAAAAAAAAGTCAAATTCAGGTAAAAACCGGATATAGTATCTCTCAGATGTTCAAACAATGATATATGACATTTATATGCAACAACAATGAAAGAAAATACATCCTTTCAGGGCAACAATCACTCAGAATTCCTCAATAGCTCATCACTCGACTCTCAAGCCTCAACACTCACACTCAATAGGTACTTGTGCTCACTAGGGGTATACAGACTCCGGAGGGGCTCCTTCAGCCCAAGCGCTATATCTTTGCAGCGTACAACCCGATCCCATCAATATATAAACAACCATAAGTCTTGTTGCGACGTGCAACCCGATCCACATATATACACTTATCGCTCATAGCTCGACACTTAGGCCCTAACTCAATATCCAACCTCTCCAGTCTCTCGGGCTCTCAAAAGTCATGAAAATTAGCCCAAACAACAATAGCATGATATATCAACAAAGGACAATAGAGACTGAGGTATGATATACAAGAAGAATCTAAAACTGAGTGCAAACAACAAATAACGGGTAATTCAACATGTCCGCGGCCTCTGTGGGCTCCAACAATATCTACATATAGCCTAAACATGATTTCTAACATGAATTGCAATTAAATGTCTATGACACATGGAGAATATTGAGCTAGCAACAAGCTATTCAAGTTCACAATTTCCAAGGAATGGACCAAGTCCCAATTCCAACGGTGTACGCCCACACGCCCGTCACCTAGCATGTGCGTCACCTCCAAATCAATCACATAACATCAAATCCGGGGTTTCATACCTCAGAACTTGATTTATAACTGTTACTTACCTAAATCCGAGCAAAACTCTACTCCAATATGACCTTGCCTCGCGAATCGACCTCCAAACGTCTCGAATCTAGCCACAAGTAGTACAATACAATCAATACGGGCTAATGGAATCAACTCCACAAGAAATATAAGAAATTATAAGCCAAAATATGAAATTTCCAAAAGCCGGCCCACGGGCCCACGTCTCAAAATCCAACAAAAGTCATAAAATCCGAAATCCCAATCACTCACGAGTCTAGTCATACCAAATACATCAAAATCCGACACCAAATGGTCATTCAAATATCCAAAATCAACCTCGAAATCCCTAGCCTCAAACCCCCAAATTACACCTCAAAAATACACCAACTAGGTGGAAAATCAGTGGAGAAACATAATTATTGAAGAAAAATGAACTCAAGGAACTTACCTCAAGAATCCCCTTGAAAATCCTCTCAAAAACCTCCAAAATCCGAGCTCAAAATATTAGAAATGGTGAAAAATCTCGGAACCCTCGCTTATATAGTTTCTGCCCAGGCTTTTCGCACCTGTGGTAACTAAGCCACTTCTGCGGCCTCGCAGGAGCGACAAAATACCCGCTTCTGTGGTGAACTCCGCATCTACGTCTCCCATATTCACTCCTGCGGACACGCGACTGAGTGATACCCTCCGCTTCTGCGGAGCCCAGCTCCCCTTCCTTTCTTCGCGTCTGCGACCTTCACCCTGCCTATGCGGTCTCGCAAGTATAGGAAAACCTGCACACCTGTGTCCCTATACCTTGTCTCCTCCATCACCGCACCTGCAGATCTTCACTCACACCTGCGGGCTCGCATCTGCGGTTCCCACTCCACAGGTGCGATTACGCCAGCAACACACAGACTTCAGCAACTTCTCAAATCAAATTCCAAGTCCATTAACCACCCAAAATCAACCCGAGGCCCCCGGGACCTCAACCAAACATACTAACAAGTTCCAAAACACGATACGAACTTACTCGAATCATCAAATCACCTCAAACAACATCAAAAACACGAATTGCCCCCAATTCAAGCCTAATGAACTTTGAAACATCCAAATTCTACAAATGATGCCGAAACCTATCAAACTACGTCCGATTGACCTCAAAATTTTCACACAGGTCACAAATGACCTACTCCAACTTCCAGAATCAGAATCCGACCCTGATATCAGAAAGTTCACCCTCACGTTCAAACTTTCAAAATTTTAACTTTTGCCATTTCAAGCCTAATTCTACTACGGACCTCCAGATCATAATCCGGACACGCTCCTAAGTCCAAAATCACTCAAAAGAGCTAACAGAGCCATCAAATTTGAATCCATGGTCGTTTACACATAAGTCAACATCCGGTCAACTTTTCCAACTTAAGCTTTCCATTATGAGACTAAGTGTCTCAATTCATTCCGAAGTCCTTCCGGACCCGAACCAACTACTGTGATAAGTCATAAAACAACATAAAAGCACAAAGTGAGCAGAAAAATAGGGGAACGAGGCTACAACTCTCGAAATGACCGGCCAGGTCGTTACATTGTCCCCCTCTTAAACAAACGTTTGTCCTCGAACGGGTCTAGAAACATACCTAGAGTCTGAAATAGGTGTGGTTATCTGCTCCGCATCTCCCATTCGGTATCCCAAGTATCCTATTCAATTAGTTGAGATCTCCACTGCACCTTCACTGAAGCTATACCCTTTGACCTCAACTTGCGAACCTGTCGACCCAAAATAGCCACCGACTCCACATCATAAGTCAAATCACCATCCAACGGAACCATGCTGAAATCCAAAACAAGAGACGGATCACCAACATACTTCCGGAGCATAGAAACATGAAATACTAGATTCACCCCGACAAATTTGGTGGCAAGGGAAGCTCGTAAGCCACCTCCCCAATCTTTCGAAGCACCTCAAACGGCCCAATGTACAGAGGACTCAACTTCCCTTTCTTTCCAAACCTCATAACACCCTTCATGGGTGAAACCTTCAGCAGAACCTTCTCCCCAACTATGTAAGCAACATCACGGAGCTCCCTGTCGGCATAACTCTTCTGTTTGGACTGCGCCGTGCGAAGCCGCTCCTGAATCAATTTAACCTTGTCCAATGCATCCTGAACCAACTTAGTACCCAAAAGCCTAGACTCCCCCGACTCGAACCAACCCACCGGAGATTTACGTCATCTCCCATTCAAAGCCTTAGAAGGAGCCATCTGGATGCTTGACTGGTAGCTGTTGTTGTAGGAAAACTCCGGGAGTGGCAGGAACTGATCCCAAGAACCCCAAAATCAATGACACAAGCACGCAACATGTCCTCCAATATCTGAATAGTGCGCTCGGACTGTCCGTTCGTATGAGGGTGAAATGCTGTGCTCAACTCAACCTGGGTGCCCAACTCTCGATGTACTACTCTCTAGAACTTTGATGTAAATTACGTGCCCCGATCTGAAATTGGTACCAGCACACCGTAAAGGCTAACAATCTCTCAGATGTAAATCTCAACCAACCGCTCCGAAGAATAGGTGGTACCAACTGGAATGAAGTGCACAGACTTGGTCAGCTGATCCACAATCACGTGAATAGCATCGAACTTCCTCGAAGTCTATGGGAGCCCAACTACGAAATCCATGGTGAGCCGCTCCCACTTCCACTCTAGAATCTCTAACCTCTGAAGCAATCCACCCAGTCTCTAGTGCTCATACTTCACCTGCTGACAGATAAGGCATCAAATAGTGCTTCCTCAAGTACTATTACATCTTCGCGGCACCCAGATGAATAGAATACTGCGAACTGTGGGCCTCCTCAAGAATCAACTCACGTGCCTATCCACATTGCGCACACAAATCCGACCCTGAATCCTCAATACCCCATCATCCCCAATAGTCACATCTCTAGCATCACCGTGCTGAACCCTGTCCTTGAGGACAAGCAAAAGAGGATCATCATATTGGCGCTCTCTGACGCGATCAAATAAGGAAGACCGAGAAACCATACGAGCTAGAACCCAACTAGGCTCCAAAATATCCAATCTCATGAACTGGTTGGCCAAATCCTAAACATCAACTACATGAGGTCTCTCTCCAGCGGGAAGGAAAGCAAGACTACCGATACTCGTCGTCTTTCTACTCAAGGCATCGGCCACCACATTGTCCTTCCTGGGATGATACAGAGTGGTGATATCATAGTCCTTTAGCAGCTCCAACCATCTCCCCTGCTTCAAATTTAGATCCTTTTGTTTGAATAAGTGCCGGAGACTCCGATGATCCGTAAACACCTCACAAGACACACCGTAGAGATAGCGCCTCCAAATCTTCAATGCATGAATGATGTCAGCTAACTCCAAATCATGAACAAGGTAGTTCTTCTTATGAGGCTTCAACTGACGCAAAACATAAGAGATAACTCTACCCTCCTGCATCAAGACACACCCAATACCGATCCGATAAGCATCACAATATACTGTGTAAGATCCTGAAGCTGAAGGCAAAACTAGAACTGGAGCATTGGTCAAGGAAGTCTTGAGCTTCTGAAAGCTCTCCTCGCACTCATCCGACCACCTGAAAGGAACACCCTTTTGGGTCAAGTTAGTCAAGGGAGATGCAATAGACGAGAAATCCTCCACGAAGTGACGATAATAACCGGTCAAGATGAGAAAGCTCCGAATCTCTGTAGCTGAGGATGGTCTGGTCCAACTCTGATCTGCTTCTATCTTCTTCAGATCCACCTGAATACCCTCACTAGACACCGCGTGCCCTAAGAATGCCACTGAACCAAGCCATAACTCGCACTTGGAGAACTTGGCATAAAGTTTCTCCTCCCTCAACCACTGCAATACAATCCTCAAATGTTGGGCATGCTCCTCCTGGCTACGAGAGTACACTAGGATATCATCAATGAACACTATAACAAATGAGTCGAGATACGGCTGAAAATCACTGTTCATCAGATGCATGAACGCTGCTGGGGCATTGGTCAGCCCAAAGACATCACAAGGAACTCATAATGACCATATTGGGTCCTGAATGCTGTCTTTAGAATATCCGAGTCCCGAATCTTCAGCTGGTGATACCCAGACCTCAAATCAATCTTGGAGAATACCCTTTCTCCCTAAAGCTGGTCAAACAGATCATTAATACGCGGCAAAGGATACTTGTTCTTGATTGTAACTTTGTTCAACTACCTATAATCAATGCACATCCCCATAGTGCCATCCTTCTTCTTCACAAATATAACTGGTGCACCCCAAAGTGACATGCTAGGACGAATAAACCCCTTATCAAGAAGTTCGTGAAGCTTCTCCTTCAATTCCTTCAACTCAGTTGGTGCCATACAATAGGTGGAATAGAAATGGGCTAAGTTCCCCGCACCAAGTCAATACCAAAGTCAATATTCCTGTCGGGCGGCATGCGCGACAGGTCTGCAGTAAACACATCTAAAAACTCCCACACCACTAGAACAAAATCAATAGTGGGAGCATCATCACTAACATCCCTCACAAAGGCCAAATAAGATAAAAAAAACCTTTCCACAACCATCTACTGGGCCTTCAAATATGAAATCACTCTACTGGGAACATAGTCTATAGAACTGCTCCACTCAATCCTTGAAAACCCTAGCATCGCCAATGTCACGGTCTTAGCATGACAATCTTGAACAACATGACATGGAGACAATCAATCCATACTCAAGATCATGTCGAAATCGACCATACTAAGAATTAAGATATCAACTCTAGTCTCCAATCTTCCAATAGTCACCACACACGATTGATATACACGATCCACAATGATAGTATCGCCTAGGGACGTAGAGACATGAGCTGATGAAACTAAGGAATCACGGGGCATATCAAGATAATGAGCAAAATATGATGATACATACGAATAAGTGGAAGCATGGTAAAATAATACAGAGGAATCCATGTGGCAAACTGAGACAATACATGTGATCACTACATCTGAAGCAATGGCATCTGGTCTGGTGGGAAGAGCATAGAATCGGGCATGACCGCCACCTAATTGGCCTGCCCCTCTAGAGCGACCTCTGGCTGACTGAGCCCCACCCGATCTGGCTGAGTAGGTGGTGTACATGCTGGTTCTGGAGCCATAGTCTGACTCCTCTACTGATCCGGACCTCCCATAAGGCGAGGACAATACCTCCTGATATGACCAAACTCTCCACACTCATAGCAACTCCCCGGTGCTGGAAATGGTGGCGGGGACTGAAGGGAGCCTAGAGCACTGTGATAACCAATAGAAGGACCTGGCATAGATGAGCCCTGAACCGATGGAGCACGAGACAAACTGTAAGCTGTAAGGGCACTGAGAGATGACTGGCCCTGATGAGAATTGTATGAACTATGGACGGGTGATGCACCACGGTGAACTAGACGAGCCATATGAGCATACCTATAAGAACCACCCCTGCCATGGTGGAACTGACCCCCAAAAGGAACACCACTGAAATCACCGTGTCCACGAGGCCTCTTGGCCTCCCTCTCTACCCGCTCCTAATTGTGAACCGCCTCTATCTGCTGAGCAATATCGACTACCTCATCAAAAGTAGCACAGATACCCTCTTTCGAGTCATATGCAACCAAAACTGATATGCGAGGCCATCAATGAACCTCCAAATCCTCTCCCTATCAGTGAGAACCAGCCAAACTGCGTGACGAGCCAATTCAGAAAACTTCATCTCTTACTGCATCATAGATATGCCATCCTGACGAAGCTACTCGAGCTGTTTGCGCAGCTCCTCTCTACGAGATTGCGACACGAACTTCTCCAAGAAAAGGACAGAGAACTCCTACAATGTAAGTGGTACTGAACCTATCGGCCTACGCCTCTCATAAGCCTCCCACCGTCTGAAAGCAGCCCCAGAAAACTGAAAAGTAGTGAACGAGACCCCGCTGGTCTCCAGAATACCCGTTGTCCAAAGCATCCGCTCGCTCTTATCCAGAAAGCCCTAAGAATATTCTAACTCAGCACCTCTAAATGATGGATTTCGAAGTCTCTCAGATCTCTCAAGTCTGCTCTACTCATCATCATCCATAACAAGGACCACCGAGGCCTAAGCAGTTGCAGCCGGCTGGGCCGGTAATGCCCCCGGTGTCTAGAGTCCTTGTATCACCTGCTCTGGTGTACGAGCGGCAGGAGTCCGGGTACCTCCCCTCGCCTGAGAAGTGACTGATCCATCTGGAACAGAGACCGCCTGAGCAAGATTGGTACACATAGTCAGAATCTGGGCAAAGGCCTCCTGAAGGCCTGAAATCACGATGAGCACAGCTGGTGCCTGAGCTAGACCTACTGGCTCAACTGTATCTCGTACTTGCTCCAGAGATGGAACGACTGATGGGTCTGCAGGTGCTTCTTAGCTGTTGTACGAGCTGCACCCCTGCCCCTACCGTGACCTCGACCCCTCGCGACCCTATCTGGTGGTACTAATGGTTGTCCATCCTACCCAGTGGTACGTGTCCTCACCATCTGTGAGAAAATAGAATAATAGAAGTTTAGTTACCGGAATCCACAATTTGCACGACAAGAATACACGAATATGAAATTTCCTAAGGATTCGGTAGCCTCTCGAAAATAAGTACAGACATCTCCGTACCGATCCTCAAGACTCTACTAAACCTGCTCATGACTCGTGAGACCTACGTAACCTAGGCTCTAATACCAACTTGTCACGATCCAAAACCAACCATTGTGATGACGCCTATCGTAGAACTAGGAAAGCCAATTACCCAATCATTTTTAACATAACCAAAAGACTTTTCAAAGTACAGAAACAATTAATATTTAAGAGAAATAAATCCACAATGTAATACAAATCTCTCCCAAAACCGGGTGTAACTGAGTACATGAGCATCTATATTAGGGAACAGTCTACTACAGTGTCTAAGGAAAAAGAACTGAAATGCAAATAAAGATAATAAAGGAGAGTCAAGGCCTGCGAACTAATCTCCGGGATCAGCTGCTCAAATATCAACGCTCACTATGACCATAAGCACCTAGTTCTGCATATGAAGTGCAGAGTGTAGCGTGAGTACGACCAATTCAGTAAGTAGCAATACTAAATAAGGACTGAAAGATAGTGACAAGCTACACAATTATAGTTCATTTCCAGCAGTTTCAACATGGAAAAATATACATGCTTTCGAATCCGGCAGTTTAAATCAAATCAGTTATAAAAACAAAGAAGCCAAATTCCGATTAAAACCGGATATAATATCTCTCAGAAATTCAAACTGTGATATATGGTAGTTAGATGCAACAACAGTGAAAGCAAATAGAGCGTCTCAGGGCAACATTCACCTAGAATTTTTCAATAGCTCATCACTCGGCTCTCAGCCCTCAACACTCACACTCAATAGGTACCTGCGGTTACTGGGGGTGTACAGACTCCGGAGGGGCTCCTTCAGCCCAAGCACTATATCGTTGCGACGTGCAACCCGATCCACATATATACAGCCCTAAGGCTCGTTGCGACATGTAACCTGATCCACATATATACATACCTAAGGCTCGTTGCGGTGTGAAACCCGATCCACATATATAGACTTATGGCTCACAGCTCGGCACTCAGGCCCTAACTCAGTCACCAACCTCTCCAGTCTCTTGGGATCTCAAAAGTCATGAAAATCATCCCAAACATCAATAACATGATGTATAAACAAAGGACAATAGAGACTGAGGTATGATATACAAGAATAATCTAAAACTGATCCTCTGTGGGCTCCAATAGTATCTACACATAGCCTAAACATGATTTCTAACATGAATTGCAGTTAAATTTCTATGACATATGGAGAATATAGAGCTAGCAACAAGCTATTCAAGTTCACAATTTCCAAGGAATGGACCAAGTCCCAATTCCAATGGTGTACGACCACACGCCCGTCACCTAGCATGTGCGTCACCTCCAAATCAATCACATAACATCAAATCCGGGGTTTCAGACCCTCAGAATCAGATTTAGAACTGTTACTTACCTCAATCCAAGAAAAACTTTACTCCAATATGCCCTTTCCTCGCGAATCAGCCTCCAAACGTCTCGAATCTAGCCACAAGCAGTACAATACAATCAAAACAGGCTAAAGGAATCAACTCCACAAGGAAAATACGAAATTATAAGCCAAAATTCGAAATTCTCCAAAAACCATCCCCTGGGCCCACGTCTCGAAATCCAATAAAAGTCACAAAAGCCGAAATCCTATTCACTAATGAGTCTAGTCATACCAAATTCATCAAAACCCGACATCAAATGACCATTCAAACACCAAAATCAACTCTCCAAATCCCTATCCTCTAACCCCTAAATTACACATCGAAAATGCAGCAACTAGGTGGAAAATCAGTATAGAAACATAATCATTGAAGAAATATGAACTCAAGGAACTTACCTCAAGAATCCCCTGGAAAGTCCTCTGAAAAAGCTCCAAAATCCGAGCTCAAATGTTAGAAATGGTGAAAAATCTCGGAACCCTCGCTTATATAGTTTCTGCCCAGGGTTTTCGCATCTGCGGTAACTAAGCCGCTTCTACGAATTCGTAGGAGCGACAAAATACCCTCTTATGCGGTGTCCTCCGCATCTGCGACTCCCACATCCGCTCCTGCGGACACGCCCCTGAATATTATCCTCTGCTTCTGCGGAGCCCAGCTGCCCTTTATTCCTTCGCTTCTGCGACCTTCACCCCGCATCTGCGGTCTCGCAGGTGCGGGAAAACTTGCGCACCTGCGTCCCTCTGCCTTCTCTTCTCCATCTCCGCACCTGCGGACCTTCACCTGTACCTGCGGGATCGCATCTGCGGTTCCTACTTTGCAGGTGCGATTACACCAGCAACACACAAACTTCAACAACTTGTAAAATCAAATTCCAAGTCCATTAACAACCCGAAATCAACCCGAGGCCCCCAGGATCTCAACCAAACATACCAACAAGTCCCAAAACACGATATGAACTTAGTTGAACCTTCAAATCACCTCAACAATATAAAAAACACGAATCGCCCCCAATTCAAGCCTAATGAACTTTGAAACTTCCAAATTCTACAAACGATGTCGAAACCTATCACATTACGTACGATTGACCTCAAATTTTGTACACAAGTCACAAATGATCTACTCCAACTTCTGGAATTGGAATCCGACCCTGAAATAAAAAAGTTCACCCCCGGTCAAACTTTCAAAATTCCAACTTTGGCCACTTCAAGCCTAATTCTACTACGGACCTTTAAATCACAATTCAGACACATTTATAAGTCCAAAATCACTCAACGGAGCTAACAGAGCCATCAAAACTCGAATCCGTGGTCATTTACACATAAATCAACATCCGGCCAACTTTACCAACTTAAGCTTTCCCTTATGAGACTAAGTGTCTCAATTCATTTCGAAATCCTTCCGGACCCCAACCAACTACCCCGATAAGCCATAAAACAATAGTAAAGCATAAAGTGAGCAGAAAATAGGGGAACGAGGATACAACTCTCAAAACGACCGGCCGAGTCGTTACATCCTCCCTCTCAAACAAATGTTCGTCCTGGAACGAGTTTAGAAACATTCCCGGAGTCTCAAATAGGTGTGGATATCTGCTGCCATATCTTCCGATCGGTCTCCTAAGTAGCCTCCTCAACTGGCTGACCTCTCTAATGCACCTTCACCGAAGCTATATCGTTTGACCTCAACTTCCGAACATGTCGATCAGAAATAGCCACCGGCTCCACATCATAAGTCAAATCACCATCCAAAAACAACAAGACATGTGAAGCACGTGAAAACTAACGTGTGCAAGTAAACACTTAAGACATGTAGCAAATAGGTACGGAGTCATGGAATGGGCTCAAAATTAAGAGGTAATAAGAAAATAAGGAAGACAATAACTTCAACTCAAGCATATAAAGGCAAAATAACAAGAAAGAGGTACGATAAGTGCTAACAACGTCAAATAGAGCATGTAAGAGCCGATTAACAATGAGATACATAACACGTCGCGACAATTCAATTGAAGGCATCAAAAGAGTCTAGAAATCTTATACCGATCAAATACCACATATAGCCCGCGTACCCAATTGTCACCTTGCGTACACGTCTTTCACATATCACAAATAGCACAATCAACTCAAATCCTAAGGGGTATTATCCCCCGCACAAGGTTAGACAAGATACTTGTATACGGCTAAAATCGGAGAGCTCGATTTTACGATCGTTTCGACACTTAGAAGGCTCGAAGGCCCGAGTTTTGGCATGAAAAGGCGGGAAATTCCCAAGGGGCACGTGGTCAAAGCTGACAAAATACACAAAATAGTACAAGCCCGTACCGTGGCATTAAATGGCTGTACCAACCATATCTCTTTACATTAATTGCGCATGTACTATATTGGGATTCCCCCTCATATATAAAGGGGATCCTTGTCACTTTGTAACTTATATGATATTCAATACAAGAATAAGAACATCCTCTGCTCTCTAACTAAAATATTCTCTACAATTTCTTCATTGATTTATTGCTTCTCACTTTGTGTTCTTGAATTATTCTCCATTTATTACTCGTTATTGATCATCAATAGGCCATTCTTAAAGGCCTTCAACACTGTTATACTGATATCGATAGCCCCTAGTCAATCTTCTAAATCTCGACCTCGAGGCCTTCCGACCACCCTCGATGCTGGTCTCTCTGTTACCGGGTTTGCGTAATCTCGTTTCCTTTGCTCTTATTTTCATTTTTCTTACTTCACATTCAGCATCTACTGCCTAAACAACTGGTTTTAAAATAGATCACGTATTTTTAGAACCACTTAATCAAATATAATTGTAATTACCATTTTCACGATAAACAGTTTGGCGCCCACCGTTGGGCTAAAAATAATAGTGATTGTTTTAATGCTGGTTTTCTGAAAACACAAGTTATTCTTCACACTTTCTCTTGTCCAAGAATCTTCAATTTCAGGTTAGAAAATGTCTAACCCAGTAAACGCACATGAAAACAACGGGCCTGAGGACTACAGAGAGAATGACGCAGCTGCTTCAGGTGCCGGTGTGCCACCGCAAAACCCTGAAGGGGCACCCGTGCAAATTCCTATCGATGAAGGCTCACGCAATGCTCAACATGTCGATGTGAGCTCTCATACAGATGGAAGTGTTCGTGAAGGAGACCAGCGTGAAGCACAGGGAGCCCCTGCTCAAAGGTAAATGGAAGTTAGACTTCACGTCATTTTCGAAATGTTGCAGGCACAACATGTGGATATTTCTCAACTACAAAGCCATCAGAGAACCCCAAGCACAACACCACCAGAAAGGGATCCTCGAGTCGAACAGGCACCAGAAAGATCGAGCAATAATGGGTCAGCAGCCGACCCCGCCACTATGAAGATGCTCGAAGACCTCGCAAAAAGGATTGAATCGGGCGAAAAGAAGATACAAGCTAACGACAAAAAAGTAGATACCTACAACTCGAGGGTCGATCAGATCCCAGGCGCATCCCCGATTCTGAAAGGTGTAGATTAAAAACGTTCATGCAAAATCCATTCCCATCAAGTGCAGCTCCGATGCCTATCATGAAGAAATTCAGAATGCCCGATCTCCCAAAGTACAGCGAAATCTCGGACCCCAACGAGGAGATTACTGCCTACACTTGTGTTGTGAAAGGGAATAACCTGAGAGACGAAGAGATTGAATCCGTTCTATTGAAAAAAATTCAGAGAAACGCTATCCAAAGGGGCCATGATGTGGAATCATAACCCACCCCTGAACTCGATAGATTCATTTGCCATGATGGCAGACTCCTTTGTGAAAGCACATGCTGGTGCCATCAAGGTCGCTACAAGGAAATATGATGTTTTCAAAATAAAGCAAAAGGAGAATGAGATGTTAAGAGAGTTCGTGTCCCGCTTTCAATTGGAAAAAATGGAGTTACCACCGGTCTCCGACGATTGGGCGGTACAAGCCTTCACTCAGGGCTTGAATTAGCGAAGCTCGATGGCTTTAAAACAGCTGAAGTAGAATTTAATCGAGTACCGCGCCATAGTTTTGGCGGATGTGCACAACAGGTATCAGTTAAAGATCAGGGTCGAGGACGACCAATTGAAAGCCCCCTCGGATTCGGTGTATCCTGTCAGAGTCTTTGCAAAGGAATCGAGGCCCCCGGAAAGAGAGCCAGTCCAAACAAAGAAAGGTATCAACCGTATTTAGAAAATTGGAGGAATATCCCGAGACGTAATGTAACTCAAAGTGACCAAAGGATGGATCGAGGACAGAATTCTCGGGGACTCTTGAACAAATCAGGGTTCGACAGGCACACAGGGCTGGTGGAAGCACCCCGACTATCTGAGTACAACTTCAACATCGATGTTTTAGACATCATATCGGCCATAAGTAAGATCAGGGATACCAGGTGGCCGAGACCCGTTCTATCAGATCTTTCGTAGAGGAACCCCAACTTGATATGTGAATACCATGATACCCACGGTCATAGGACCGAAGATTGCAGACAACTTCGAGAAGAGGTAGCCCAACTAATCAGCAAAGGGCACCTTCGAGAATTCCTCAGCGACCGAGCTAAAAACCAATTTCGGGAAAGAGAGGCAAACATGAAAAATGAAATGGAAGAACCAAGACACGTCATCCACATGATTATTGGTGGAGTCGACGTCCCTCAGAGACCCATTTTCAAGAAAATGAAAGTATCTATCACCAGGGAAAAACGAACTCGGAGCTACATACCTGAAGACGCCCTTTCATTCACTGAAGAGGACACCGAGACCTTATCCCAACCTCATAATGACGAACTGGTAATTTCTTTTCTTTTCAATAAATTTCAAATTAAAGGTGTGCTCGTGGATCTAGGTAGCTCGACCAACATAATTCGGTCGATGGTAGTAGAGCAACTTGGGTTGCTCGACTAGTTCGTACCCGCCTTTCAAGTCCTCAATGGATTCATCATGGCAAGCGAAACAACGAAAGGGGAAATCATCCTCCCAGTCAACGTGGCCGGCACAATTCAGGATACCAAGTTTCATGTCATCGAAGGTGACATGAGGTACAATGCATTGCTCGGAAGGCCATGGATTCACAATATGAGGGCAGTGCCATCAACCTTTCATAAAATGATCAAATTTCCTACAAAGGATGGAGTAAAAACAGTATACGGAGAGTAGAACACATCGAAAGAAATGTTCGCAGTGCACGATGTGAAACCGAAACCTCCTGCAATGAAGGAGCCAAAAAAAGCAAACAACCGAGTAATAATCATGAAATACATCCTCGTAGGAACAAAGGACCGTGCCACGTCCTTGGAACATATAACCAAAGCATATGAAGGCTCGAACGCCATTGCAGATAAGGTACAACCCGCTCCCTTTTTCTTTTACGGTTTACGCTAACCTGCATGAAGGTGTTCGATTGAAAAGAGTCAAAGCACACCCCAGCTCAAAGGCCTTAGGTTTTAAAGCATGCGTTGCGCTCTTTTTCCCTCACGTCAGATTTTATCCCAAAGGGTTTTACCGGCGAGGTTTTTAACGAGGCAACATCCATATGCTACCTAAGGAGAACTCACCTAGTATTCAAGGCTTCTCTTTGATCAACCTCGAATACTGAGGGGCATCCCCCCAGGAGATCACTAAAATATGCCAAAGAGGGGCTCAATAGGAGAATGATATATCAGACCAAACAGTCAAATGAACCGTGTCCGCATAGAATAATCGAACCCTCGATGGTAAAAACATGTATACTTGTACCAAGTAATCAGAGAAGTACCTTCTATCATCAAAACATTTCACACATCAAAGAAGTTTTCTATTTTCACAAGAGACAGCCCTAGGGGAAAAATGTATCAAGCACTAGGGAACTGTCCTCGACAGTCACTCCATCGAGTCACCAAAAACTCGAAGCCATAAGACCTCAGGGCCGACAACTTCAAGATTATAAGCCCTCCTCGAGGAAACATCAACTCTGACTCGGGGACTGCCCTCGACAGTCGGCTCATCAGGTTATCTAACTCGAAGCCGTAAAACCTCAGGGCCGACAACTTCAAACTCTTAAGCCCTCCATGAGGCAACATTAGAACTGTAAGACCTCAAGCAAGAAATGTACAAATTTATAAGATCTTAAAAAAGGGCATAAACCCCATATCAAAGTCAAGGCTATATATCGAACTTGTAAGACCCAAAAGGCATACCCTCGATATTGACGCCATAACTATGTCACTCGGGGACTAAAAGGCTACGGCCAAATACAGTGACCACCATCATAAGGCTCCGACCAAACTAGCGCGACTCGGAGACGTCCAACTGTTTCCATCAAATCACAGGCCTCCAATTACTTCGAAAAACTTCAAAAAGAACTGGTTAAAGGTCGTACCGACCTAAAGCGTAAGAGCCCAAGTAGCCAGCTACATCAAAAGTCATACCGACCTAAAGTCTAAGAGCCCAAGTCGCCAGCTAGTCGTATCGAACTTACGCGTAAGAACCCAAGTTGCCAGCTACAGGTCATACCGACCAAAAGTGCCTCAGAGCCGATTTGAAAATCTGAGGGCCGTTGAGCTCGAGTCGAAACCCGAATCGGAGACTAAGCCCGATACGGTTAACTAAAACACCTTAGGTCCAAAAGCATAAGAGCCCAAGTCGCCAGCTACATCAAAGGTTGTACCGACCAAAAGCATAAGAGCCCAAGTCGCCAGCTAGTCGTATCGACCTTATGCGTAAGAGCCCAAGTCGCCAGCTACAGGTCATACCGATCCAAAGCGCCTCAGGGCCGATTTGAAAACCTGAGGGTTGTTGAGCTCGAGTCAAAACCCGACTCGGAGACTAAGCCCGATACGGTTAACTAAAGCGCCTCAAGGCCAAATGCGCAAGAGCCCAAGTCGCCAGCTACACCGAAGGTCGTATCGACCTAAAGTGTAAAAGCCCAAGTCGCCAGCTTAAAAAGCCTCAGGGCCAATTTATTACCCCAAGTGTTTCATCTCAAAGTCCAATTCATCGAGCTAACTATCGACAAGCAAATCAAACCAAAGAATCTTTCATATATATATATGTGCATTACAAATACATATTTACAACACTCCCACAAAAGTCTTATGCAAACAAACAAAGCAGAAAATATAGTCTACTCTCAGGACCAGCTCCCTCAAAGGCCCCTCGGGTCAGCTCCCACGATGGCCTTCAAATATCAACATCAGCTCAAGAAGAAAGGAGAAACTTGGCGTCGATCTTGTCTGCCTTGGTATGCTTTATCTCTTCTGAGAGGTCAAAGACCCTAGCATGTATCTCTTCGAGAGTCTCCCTCTGAGACTTGCATCGGGAATACTCATTGCCCCTCCTCTCTCTGTCAAAAGCTCCTCTCAGCTCATCCCGAGCATCGACAACTTCTTTCAAATAAACGACCACCTTTTTATCGGCCTTCGCTTGAACTTATTCAGCTTCAATCCGAGCGTCCACAACCTCGACCTTCATGTTTAGAAGATCAGTCTCGAGCTTGGCAATCCTGCTCGACTGAATTGAGCTATCTTTTCAGGCATTACGAAGCTGTATATCGAGGGCAGCAACCTTGGCCAAAGTGTTCCTTCGGGCCGCAACATGTACACTTATATGCGCTTTCAACCCTTGACATTCAGAACTAACTTGCCCGACTTCGCTGCAAAGGTGCTCCAACGCCTCTGTCTTTCCCTGCAGCCGAAGCATCAAAGCATTAGCTCCCAAAAGCAAGAAAGTAAGCATGTACCCCTTCAGGGTAAGTGTTACCTGACGCTCGAGATTGCCTTCACAAATCAGGCTCCGATGCATCTCCACCCGAAGATGTATCAACTCTTTTGTCTTCTCATTGCAAAGAAGCTTGAGAGATTTTTTCTTACCCAAAGCTTCCCACAACCGGGTCTCACAGCGAAGCAGCTCGGACTTGAGTTTGTCAAAAACCTACAAAAGAGAAACTTCAGTTCAAAAGAATGAAGATTCATAGCTAAAAAGCTAGCAAGGCCTCGAAACTCACCTCGGAACAGAGCCGCTGGTCCTCCTTAAAAGTTGAGCATGCATCTACTGGCTTGGCCCCATCGGCCCCAATTGAACCGCTCTCAATAGGGGTATACCCGCTCGAAACCTCACTTGTCCTGGGCGGCCCCTAGTCCCGAGCATCCCTCGAAGTACCATCGAGGGCAGAAGCAGATGATGGTGGAGGACTCTTGCTCTTTCTCTCTCAAGGAACCTCTTATTCAAAATTAGAGGTCTGAGGCCTGAAAGAATCGGCAGCCTCGGAAGCACCCCCAGCTCGATCCGTAGCCAATGACTCATCCTCACGAGGAGAGTCGATGTCCACAGAATGACAAACATATGTAAAACTCTCCTCAACAACGACATCTCCTTTATGTCTCTGAGAAGGCCCCGCCTCATCGAGAATGTCCTCATCTATATAGGATCTTTTTCACTTATTGTCCTCCCTCGGGCCTTCCCTCTCCTCGAAAGGGCACAATCTCATTTCAGAAAAATCACCAACATCTTCGGTGTCAGAGTTAGTATGCACAAAAGGAAACTTTCATCAAAAGGGATACCACACGGCTCATACCATGGTGCTTTGCTTCCCATCTACCCTTCGAGAGATCACACCACTTGCGTTCGTCATATGTTGAGGAAGCTGCCAACCTTCGAGTCCAGTTTGCAAGATCGGGGACCTCCCCAGGCACCCACGAGACCGCTGAAAAAGAGAAAAAGAAACACTCTTATAAATCGATAAGAACAAAAGACACTAAGGCACGACATGGCACTTACGTTTGAAGTTCTATTTTTTGGGAAATGGCAGGAACTCTGTTGGAATGATATCGACGGTCCTAACCCAAACAAACCGAATCATCCATCGTCCATTTCGGTCCTCATCATCGCTGGCAATGAAAGGCCTGGTGGACCGCCGTCGTAACGCAATCAGGCCTCGACAATGCTGAGGCTGATATAGACTAGTAAGGTGGCTGAGGGTAAATTCGAGCTCAGCCTTTTTGGTGAAATAACTCATCATCAGCACTATCCGCCAAAAGGACAGATAAATCTGTGCCAGGGTGACTGGGTACCTTTTGTAGAATTCGAGCACAAGTCGGTCGAGGGGGCCTAATGTAAATAGGTACGTATGCACGGTCAAGAATCCCTCTTCATAAGTCATGACGTTCTCTTCTCGAGAGGGTACCTGCAACATCACATTTTCTCCCTAGCCACAGTCTCTCCTCACGGCCTTGAGGTGGTTTTCTTCTATCAATCGGACAAACCTCGAAGCATGCTCTCGATGGCCCGGGGCATCGAAGGGTTTCTCTAATGCAAAGTCTTTCTTTGGAGCAAAGCAGTATGAGGTCAACACACCATACGCCGATGGTGTGACACCGGCCAGGCTAGGAACAAAGGAAGAATTCCCCTCTTCTTGGTGATCAGATTCGGGAACGACAGCCATAGCTACTCAAGCAGAGCTAAGTAGAAAGGAATGAAAGCAGTTTTCGCTAAAATGGGAAAGAGATGAGAAAGTTGAAAGGAAAGCTGAGTTTTTGCAAAGGTGCAAGAGTTAGAATGAATAAGAAGCAAGAACATATATAGAGCGAAATGTGGCTAACCAACTGCTTTGAAGGCCATTCAATTCCATACAAAAGCTGTCATAACGTTTGGGGAAGTGTACCGGTGGGGCCACCTTGATAAATTCACGGTCACGTAACATAAATGATACCGTCATAGGGTGTTAGAGGAATCAAAGCTCGCATGTCGACCTAGCCTCGAGAAGGTGTCCGATCTCGAGGGGATCTACTATTGCAAGTGCGAGTTCCGAGGAAGCTAAGAATCAGAGCATAAAAGTCAATTGTTGTGTAAAGGTTACGGAATAAAGTTCGTGCAAAATATGAAAAAAGATATTCTATTTCAAAAAATATATTTACAGAGGTGTTTTTTACAAAAAATTCCCTCGAAGGGTCCCATATATAAAAAAAAGAAGAAAAATCAAAAAAGGAGGAAAATCTACTCTTCGCCTCCGCTGCTGTCCGAACCGCTTTCAGAGCCCTCATCTGATGTACTCGGCATTATGAATTCCTCCTCCAGGGCCCTGGCCTCTTAGATCTCGGCAGAGAGATCGACACCTTTGGCGCTCACTTCCTCGAGGGCTTTCCTCGTGGCTTGTGCACGGGCATAAGCCACTACCGAGCCAGCTTCAGCTCGACCTTCTCGGATATCTCCCTTGCCTGGTCATTTGCAGCAGCAACAACTCTCTTGTATGAAGAGACATATTTATTAGCCTCAAACTTGGCCGCATACAGTGCAACAACCTCCTCCTGAGCACCTCGGAGAAGGTCTTGAACCGAGGATAGCTTCCCCGAAGAACCTCCCTCTCCGAAGCCGTGGCGTCATTCACCTGAGCCAGCTCTAGGATTTTGGCGTCCTTGGACACAACTTCCTCTCGAAGCAGTTCTTCCAGGGCGTCCTTCTGATTACTCTGAAAAGCAGAAAGTAGGCCGATCAGCACCGAGCATTACAACTAAAGATAAAAATATGGGTATCGACATACCTGCTCGGAGAACTCGGACCTCTGCCGAAGTGCTCTCTCCGAGCTTTCCCGTAGGTTGGTCAATCCCTCCTCCTTTCGAGCGCATAAAGCCTCCAACTTGACCGACTCCGACATAAGCCTCTCAAGCTCCTCTCCACAATGAGTCAACTCATCTTGCATCTTGGAGAAGGCTTGGTCATACATCTTCTTGACCTGCAACAGAGAGAAGAGAAATCAGAGAACAAGAATAAAAAAATCATAGAATAGCATATTGCTTCTCAAAATGTCAGATGCTTTTGGAGCCTCTTGGCTTCCTCAAGAGCAACTAGGGCATCAACATCGGTCTCCTCATCTACCCCATCTAAGTAGTCTTTAAATGCATCATCCTCTCCATGAGAGGTCTCTAGACCATGAGCACCCCTAACTTGAGCATCCCGTATCTCCTCTGGAGAAAATGACGGGCCCAAATGAAGCCCACCGGCAATATCAGCCTCCATCGAGGCTTCTTCCCAACCTCGGAAAGCTCCAGTAGCAAGCCCTCCGAGCTCCTCAACACGGACTGTGGCATGTCTGATGAGCATCTCGGGGACTGTTCCCAAACCCTCCTCTAGGGTCTCCTCCATGCATGGCGGGTCCGCATCGACCGCCTCTAACTCAGCAGACGATCGCCCAGCAGCTCTCGAAGCCTCAACGCTTCATTTTTCCATTTGTACCAAAGGGCAAGCATCATCGTCTCTTCCTCAGCCCGCAGACTCTCGGCGGCCGTCGAGGACAAGAACATGGCATCGGTCCTAGGCTTCCAAGCCTTTGGCCTATTTGATTTTGGAGACTCCACCGAGGCCTCTTTCTTCCTTTTCTTATCCTTGGTGGTCTTCGGAGCCTCTTCCTCACCAAGCGGGTGTGGCCTCATCAACACACCTTCACCAAGGCCTACAAAAACTTGTTAGGTCAAAAAACGTCACCATTAAAAGTTCTTACGAAGAATGAAAAAAAAATAGCAACAAAAGCGTACCATGGTTCTTAGCTTGCCATTGTGTTTTGGCCAGCTCACACCATACGCGTTTGTTATATGAGAAAGCGGAGTCTAAACGTTTGATCAACCTCGAAGGTCCTGAACCACACCAGGAAACCAAACAATGGCTGCACAATTAGAAGAAAATCACTCGAAAGAGAAAGAGATGGCAAAGCCTGATCAGTTCAGGGGTACTTACGTTTCATATTCCATTCCTCCGGGAATGGCATTCTGTCAGCGGGGATGATGTCCGAAGTTCTGATTCTAACAAATTGGCTCATCCATACCCGATCTCTGTCCTCGTCGATGCAGGCGAGGAACACCTAGGTGGATCGATGGTGTAGTTTGATAAGGCCCCTGCGAAAGAGTCGAGGGCTGTACAATCTAATCAAATGGTCGAGGGTGAAAGACATTCCCTCGACCATGTTGGTGATATGTTGAAACATATATGCAATCCTCCAAAAATAAAGATAGATCGGACCGAGTGTCACTCGGTATTGGTGGAAAAAATAAAAAATCACCGGGTCAATCGGTGGAGAAGAAGAATTGACAGGGCCTAAGGTGAAGGGGTATGTATATACACTGAGAAAGACAGCCTTGTGCGTGACTATTCTTTCTTCAGCCGTAGGGATCTCTGCTCGAGCCGCCTCCCCTCAACGGTAGTCAAGTCTTACCCTCTCTATATTCGATACTACACTTATGTATCGGGACATGGGATCGCATCGGCCCGGTGTAGAAGGGGGTTTTTCTATTGTGAAGTCAGAATTGGTGTCGAAAAGTCCAGGGATGCATTGCTCGATGGTAGGAGGAATTTTTGACTTTCCCTTAGATGGGCGTGATGAAGAAGTATCCCTCTCCTTTTGTGGAGCTATTTTGGAAGTTTTCCCCATGATAACTATCGAGCTTTGAAGTAAGAGGACGAAAAAACGTACACAAGCAGAATATAAGAAGGGAAAACACTTAGTTGAAATTTGAAGGTTTGGAGAAGATGAAGAAGACGCAAAACTATGTAAAGACAAGTGATTGTAGTATTTATAGAGGCCCTTTGGGCATGCCTGAAGCGGAATAGTCGAACCTATGACGGTTCATGGGATTCTCGAGAATTTTGTTGACAGCGACCTATGCGCAGCTTTTCATGTCACATTATTTAATGCTCTGAAGGGAATGACGTCATAATGGGAGTGTCGAAGAGGCAAAATATCAAGACCGTTTCTTATCTCTTCATTCTAAGAAACGTGGGGACTATCTATATACGGCTAAACTCGGAGAGCCCGATTTTACGGTCGTTTCGACGCTTAGAAGGCTCGAAGGCCCGAGTTTTGGCATCGAGGGGCACATCGAAGGTCCTCTACCTCGATGCAGTGCAAATCGAAGGTCAACATGTAAATGTGGGAAATTCCCAAGGGGCACGTGGTCAAAGCTGACAAAATACACAAAATAGTACAAGCCCGTACCGTGGCATTAAATGGTTGTACCAACCATATCTCTTTGCATTAATTGCGCATACTATGTTGGGATTCCCCCTCATATATAAAGGGGACCTTTGTAACTTTTTAACATATATGATATTCAATACAAGAGTAAGAACATCCTCTGCTATCTAACTAAAACATTCTCTACAAGTGCTTCATTGATTTATTGCTTCTCGTTTACTGTGTTCTTGAATTATTCTCCATTTATTACTCGTTATTGATCATAAATAGGCCATTCTTAAAGGCCTTCAACACTGTTATACTGATATCGATAGCCCCTAGTCAATCTTCTAAAGCTCGACCTCGAGGCCTTTCCGACCACCCTCGAGGCTGGTCTCTCTGTTACCCGATTTGCGTAATCTCGTTTCCTTTTGCTCTTATTTTCATTTTTCTTACTTCACATCAGCAGCTACTACTTAAACAACCGGTATTAAAATAGATCACATATTTTTAGAACCACTTAATCAAATATAATTACAATTACCATTTTCAGGGTAAACAATACTTACCTCAAAGAAGCTAAAACGATACTCTAAATTGACCCCGTGTGAAACAATCTTCGGACGGCTCAAATCTAGCCAAAATAACTTCATATCATAAATAAAAATAATAGGAAATTTTTTTGAATAATAAAGCTTCGATATTTAAAGAAAACTATAAAGTCAACCCAAAAAGTCAACACAGTCTCAAAACCAACTATATATGACCCCAATTCCCACCGTAGGATGTCGTGATGACACCTAGCCTTTAAAACTAGGTAAGCCTAACACATGCTGATAAATAATGAAATTTAACTAATCTCATCTGCAATACAGGAATATAATATCTGAAATAACTTAGCTGAACCGACATCTGTTACATGAATCCAAGACCGGTAGTACAAGTCATAAGCCTTTCTAAAAGTAACTATATATGATGAATACATCACAGTTCCAGAATAATAGGAAACAATGGAAATAAAATACAATAGAAGGTGACTTCGGGACCTGCGAACGTCGAGCAAGTATACCTTGAAATCTCCAGCCGCGCAGACATCAGTCTCAAAACCAACTTGATCCGAATATCTGGATCTGCACAAAAATGTGAGAAGCGTAGCATGAGTACAACACAATGGTACCCAGTAAGTATCAAGTCTAACCTCGGTAGAGTAGTGACGAGGCCGTATCAAGACACCTACCAGACATGTAACCCTATATAGGATATAACATAAAGCTAACAAGGAAAGAACATCAATGTAAGACCGATAGTAGAAGGATCACAAATTACAATCAACAGTGAAAATAATGGGAGCACGAATGGCAACGAGAAACAACCAAGTAATTAAGCAATAAAATAGTCGGGGTACAGATGAAATATGAATGAATTCAAGTAAGGGAAATTGTTGACAACTCAATCAATAAAATCATTACTAATGCATGAGTTTCAACAAGACCCCAGGTACCACTCCTCCTAATCTCATATCATAAGTCACAACTTCCAAACCTTACACACATGGAACTTTGTGCCCACATACTCCAAATCACTTTTGCACGGTAAAATCCACGTGCTACCATATACATAGTATCCGTATCCGTATTCGTGTCAAATGCTAATAAAAAATGTTTGAGGGATCTATTTATATACAACAACGTATAATTACAGTTTTGAAATCAAGTAGGAAATCAATGAGAAAATGATTTTATTTTAGAAATTATTTGGATGAAGAAAATAAAATTTTCAAATAGAATAAGAATCATATAAGCTACTGAATTTAATATAGAGTTTATTAAATTAAAATATCGGGTGAGAATTTCTTCGAATATGTTCTTAAATTTATTCGAGATGTGAGTAAAGCTTAAATTGGCGAAGAATATGGGCCCTGGGTTCCTTTTATTGGCACTATATTTTATTTATTTTTGTTTCTAATTGGTCAGGAGCTCTTCACCTTTTACCTTTGAAAATCATACAATTACCTCATGGGAAGTTAGCAACACCCACGATTGATATAAATAATACTGTTATTTTGGCTTTACTCACATTAGTGGCATATTTCTATACGGGTCTTACAAAAAAAGGATTAGGTTATTTAGAAAAATATATTCAACCAACCCCAATCCTTTTACCCATTAACATATTAGAAGATTTCACAAAACCTTTATCACTTAGTTTTTGACTTTTCGAGAATATCTTAGCTGATGAATTAGTAGGTGTTGTTATTGTTTCTTTAGTACCTTTTGTAGTTCATACACCTGTCATGCTCCTTGGATTATTTACACGTGGTATTCAAGCTCTTATTTTTGCAACTTCAGCCGCGACTTATATAGGTTAATCCATGGAGGGCCATAATTGAAATAGTCTTATTTAGCTTAGCCCTAAGAAATGTATAAATATGGTGGGTGGCTCAAGAGAATTACTTAACTTAGGGAATAGAATAGGGGAATCTAAATTATAACGATTTTTAGGCAAAGTATAAGCATCGGACAAATTAAGAAGTTTAAGTTGAGAAATCAATTAAGGTGAAATATGACAACTACTAAGAATAGTAAAGTACTGCATGAAACGACGAGTTTAACTTAAGAGTCACATAAAGAAAGCATGCCAAATCCTTTCATTTAAAACTGTTACATTACCAACAACTCAATAGAGTATGAGATAATAACTCAGTGTAGTAAATTCATTTTTGAAAATTCATTCGCCAAAATAATAATAATAGGGAAGGAAAACAGGAAATGACGGCAAAACAGTAAACTAATGAAAATAACTCAATCCTCGAAATAAGTAAATCCAAAGATATAAGTCCGCATAATCTGATATGATAAATGCGGAAAGCTAACACAATACAATAATGAATACAACACACACACACTCCGTTGTGGCGCGCAATCCGATTCCATCGTACAAATACAATTCTCCCTTATTTCACCATATCAATATCAAGAAAAATACATAAAATTCGTTGCAGTGTGCAACCCGATCCCACCGTACAATATTGGATCCTCCCTTATTTCACCATATCACATATCCTCCCTTATTCCACCTGTTACAGCGTGCAACCCGATCCTATCATATCATCATGTATCAATATCATAATCCTCCCTCATTTCACCCGTTGCGGCGTGCAACCTTATCTATAAGCAATTTAAATTAACAACAACAATCCAATAATTCAATTTACAAGAATTTCTACAACCAAAGGGTATGAGTACATGATAATAAAGGAACTACGTAATAATTAAAGGAATGCAACAAATATTACAAAAATAACAAGACAAGTAAAGCACGTGACAACTAAGGTGTGCAAGTAAACAGTTAAGACAAGTTGCAAATAGAGAAGGAGTCGTGGACTCAAAATTAAGAGGTAACAAGACAATAAAGAAGGCAAATAACTTCAACTCAATCATATAAATGCAAAATAACAAGAAAGAGGTACAATAAGTGCTAACAACGTCAAATAGAGCATGTAAGAGTGGATTAACAATGAGAGACATAACACGTCACAACAATTCAATTACAGGCATGGAAAGAGTCTAGATAACCTAAACCGGTCAAATACCACATATATCCCATAGACCCACTCGTCACCTTGCGTACACGACATTCACATATCACAAATAGCACAATCAACCCAAATTCTAAGGGGTATTTCCCCCCATATAAAGTTAGACAAGATACTTATCTCAAAGAAGCTAAACCGATACTTTAAAATGATCCTCTCGTGTGAAACAACCTCCGGACGGCTCAAATATAACCAAAATAACTTCATATCATAAATAAAAACAATGAAACATTCTCGAATAATAAAGCTTCGATCTTTAAAGAAAACTAAAAAGTCAACCCCGAGCCCGCACCTCAGAACCCGACAAAATTCACAAAATTCGAACACCCATTCTGATACTAGTCCCACCATATCAAAATTATCAAATTCCGACATCAAATTAATCTTCAAATCCTCATTTTATATTTTTGAAAGATGTTACAAAAATTTCCATTTTCCCTCCTTTAATTCACTAATTTAATGATAAAATTAATTATGGAATCATGAAATATAATCAGATTCAAATAAAGAACACTTACCCCAAAAGAACACGTGAAAATTCCCTTCAAAATCGCCCAAATACGTGTTCTTTAACTCAAAAAGTAATAAAATATCAAAAGCCCTCGAAATTGAGTACTTATATTCTGCATAGGGAAATATACATCGCAATCGCGGAACATACATCGCGATCACGGAGAACAAAGCCTTCAGCTTCCAAAAATATGATTCGCGAATGCGTGAGCACAACTGCGAACGCAACACTCAGCTGCCTACAAACTTCACGAACGCGTTCTCGACCTCGCGAACACGGAGAGAAGTCTCCTGGTGCCCTCCCAAATTGCTTGTACGCAATCGCGTATACCACAGTGCGAACGCGAAGACAGCAAATCCTCAAAGCCTCGCGAATGCGGTCGTCTCTTCGTGACCGCGTAGAATAAAAGTGCCAGATTCCATAGGACACTATGCAAACGCGAATTCATCATCGCGATCGCATTGAAGAACACCAGGTGACAGAAATCAGCAATCCAATGATAGAAGAAAATGGCTCATAACCCGTCCGAATACACCCGAGGCCCCCGGGAACCCGTTGAAATATACCAACACGTCCCAAAACGTAACGCGGACCTGCTCGATGCCTCAAATCACATCAAACAACATCAAAACTATGAATCACACCTCAACTCGAACTTAATGAACTTATGAACTTTTAACTTCTACAACTCGAACCGAATCATATCAATTCAACCCGGAATGACGTCAAACTTTGCATGCAAGTTTCAAATTACATAACGGAGCTATACCAACTCGCGAAATCGAAATCCGAACCCGATATCAATAAAGTCAACTCCTGGTCAAATCTCTCAACCTTCCAAACTTTCAACTTTCCAATTTTCGCCAAAATGCATCAAGTCAACCTACGGACCTCCGAATTCAAACCTGGACACACGCTTAAGTCCAAAATCACCATATGGAGCTATTGGAATCATCAAAATACCATTCCGGAGTCGTCTACACCAAAGTCAAACTGCGTCACCTCTTCCAACTTAAAGCTCCTTAGTTGAGAATCATTTTTCCAATCAATTCTGAATAACCTGAAACCAAAATTGACGATTCACACAAATCATAATACACTATGTGAAGCTACTCATAACCTCAAACTGCCGAACCGTACAAATTACTCAAAACGACCAGCGGGGTCGTTACAGGAAAGCATTGAAGCACGGGGAATCAGAACTTGAGAAGGTCCAGGTCCAATTATTGGCGTAATTAGTTTAGTTTTGTTCAGATTAAATTTACAAGTAAATCATCATGGAGATTTGGAAGTTGTGATACGAATTCTGATCCTAGTATCTTGATAAATCTTGGTGAGTAGTTGGAAGCGTAAACCATTTCTGAAAAAGATTTGACAGCTTTCCGGAGTTATCTCAAAATATCAAGCTCATTTATTTCAAGAGTACTAGGCCTTTTTAGAACATCGCAAATTGTGATAAAGATACATATATTATTCCAGAAGCAAAGTGAAATAAATAAACAGTACATAGACCTGGCAGGGTGAAGACCTTCTTCTCATGTTGCTCTGTTATGATCAAACCAACAAATTAAAAATTTATAACTTGTCATTGACTTAAAAGATTTAGCATTCAACCATGGTTAATTTAATTGTGCTTTGCATTGATGTTGAATACTTAAAAGCTTTTTTTAAGGTTCATCCTCTTACTTTATATTTCATGTAAATATAATAGCATCACGTGTCGTACGTTCGTAAAACTATGACAAATAAAAAACGTCAAATATTGATACTAAACACTTCAAAAATTCATAGAAATTATTCATATAACCTAAAAAAAAAAAATTCACCTCATTCTGATCTTTTGTGTATCTTTCCATTTTTATTGGATATCACCAAAGGAACGATCGATAGTAGGAGTGGTAAATGGGCGGGTCGGGTCGGATATAGTTCGGGTCGAAACGAGTAATGTGAAAAATAGGTAAATTATCCGACCCGACCTATATTTAACACGGGTAATAAATGAGTTAACCGACGGATAAAACGAGTAACTATATTATCCATTCATGACTTTATATTAGTCTCAAGTTCTAATATGAATTTGTTGCCTCTTGCAACAAAAGAACATTACTGAAATAATTTTTCAATAATTGTATTATTCATATTTTACCCATTAGTTACTTATTTGGTTACTCATTTTTCTAATGAATAATATGAGTAATTATTTATATTCGATCCGGTTTAAAAAAATCAGTTATCCAATTCATTTTTAATAGGTTGAGTTGGATGAATAACTATTATTTTTAACTATCTTGCTAGGTCTAATCGATAGTAACTCTGCCCTCTATCTACTTGACGTTAAGTTCAACGTCAAAGTTAACAAAGGAGTCCTAGTTTAACTTTTAAGGCGGTTGAAGATTAATTAAGTCGATCTAAAGAAGAGGTAAATAGGGTCAGAATTGCGAAGTCATTAAAGAACAGAAGACAAAAGTAGTTGCTTCACTTTGTCACTAGAAATAGACTTTTGGAGTGTTTGAGAAATAATGAAATTAAATTTAAAATAGTGAATTTATCCAACAAGATATGTAATGCATTAGGAACATGTAGCATTTGTTAGTTAACTAATTAACTGTGGATGCGCATGTGGAGGAGATACTTTTACATATATTAATTTCTTTTGATGAGATATAAAGTTGCGGTTATGTTCAATGCACGTTGACAAGTTTAAAAATGTTTACACGATTATATCCGTCAATAGGCAATTACAAAAAGAACCCTATTATAAGTATCTATGCAAAAACTTAATAAAAATGGTAATAACATGTTATAATCATAGATTAATTATCTTTTTAGTGTACATTTGCATATAACTTAAATCCGGAAAAACTTTTGAACAAGAGTATCTACCTCGCTCCAAGCGGTGTTACGTTTGAGAATTTTTATTAGATAAGTATATATAAATAATAAGAAAAATAAATTATCGGGTACAAATGAGCACTATAATAATTTTTTAGTTTGTTAACTTTTTCAAATGTTGATTTCACTTACGAAATGCGAGAATCAGGGACAAAATTTTGTACGCACACACATGGGGCTGAGAGATATATTCTTATAGGAAACTACCTCTCAATTTCAAACATATATGCTATAACAAGCTACACAAACAGCATATACTTGCGGTGATTAAAATACTTGTAAGGCCAACATTTTATTGTTGTGCACGTATATGTTTCTACAACCTTTCCTTCTAATTCATGCTCAGCGTTTTGGCTCAGTCAAATTGTATACGGTTGAAATTGGGGTTATTCGATTTTACTATTTGATCGAGACTGGTATATTGCATCGAAGGTCAGCTTCGGCCAAATCATGAAGCTGAGATATTGAGTTTGAGATGGTAGTTTCTCTAAAGATCGAGGTTGGTGTTAATCGAAACTAAGGGAGACAGAGTCCGAGTAAGTCAGTAATGACTCAGTAACGGGAGAGCGAGAAATCCGTGATTAGTCGAGGATCATGGCGCAAATCTCGGAACGGATCAAATCAGAAGCGGTTAATTAGCTAATTATGTGATTTCCTACTGTAATTTGAATTATACCATAAGTAAAATTCCTCTACTATATACAAAGGAGTTCTAACCATTTGTAAGGAGGTTCATTCATAGAAATTATAGCAAATCAATTCTTTATTTCTCATTTACATTATTGTTCATCAGTTTGTTCTATTTTTTTTTTACTGTTTCTTGCACTTATCAATTCGAGGGTGTCTTGACTCGAGGGCTGGAGCTTTATTTCGAACACCGACTTGGTTTATTTATAATTCAATTCTGTCATTTACTTTCATATTTATCAATCAACATTGAGTGAAATCACGTATCCTTAAACCACAATATAAGTTTAATTGTTATTCAACTTTTAGGGTAAACAGTTTGGCGCCCACCGTGGGGCTAAGGATAATAATGATTGTTCAATATTGATTCCGATAACACACACTATTTTACGCTTGTTCTTGTCAGTATTTTTTTTTCCGGATAAAATATGTCAAACTCACAAACAACACCCACACATGGTGATAATGGCCTCAGATTTCACGGGGGAAAACGATAATGTAGTTGCTCCAGGGGTCGAGGTGCCTCAGGCTGATCTCAAGGGAGCACCGTTGCCAACTCACATATCACCTTAAATTCAAATTTGGGCGCAGATCCCGAAGGGAGCGTGCACGTAGAAGGCCGATCTGGTGGTCGAGGTACGTAGGGCAAAGGAGATGGAGAAGTCAACCTCCAAGTGATATTCGAGATGCTATAGGCCCAACAAGCCACTATTGCACAACTACGAAATCAACATCGAACGCCAAGTGAGATTGAACCGGAAGACGCCAACCGAACCGAGCCAGTGCCAGAAAGATCGAATGCCAGTGAAATCGGGGACTGACCCCACATTGATGAAGATGCTCGAGGATCTCAACCAAACGAATTGAATCGGGAGAAAAGAAAATTGAGGCAAATGATAAGAAAGTAGAAACATACAACTCCCGGGTTGATCAGATACTGGGGGAACCGCCAATTTTGAAAGGAATGGATTCAAAGAAGTTTGTACAGAAGCCGTTTCCTCCAAGTGCGGATCCGAAGCCCATTTCAAAGAAATTTCATATGCCGGAAATCCCTAAGTACAATGGGACCACTGACCCCAACAAGCATGTCACCTCCTATACATGCGCCATCAAAGGGAACGATTTGGAAGATGATGAGATCAAATCTGTTCTACTGAAGAAGTTTGGAGAAACTCTATCAAAGGGAGAAATGACATGGTACCATAATCTACCACCAAATTCCATCGACTCATTCGCCATGCTTGCCGATTCTTTTGTAAAGGCACATGCGGGCCAGTAAAGGTTGCGACGAGAAAATCGGACCTTTTCAAATTAAAACAAAAGGATAACGAAATACAGAGGGAGTTTGTGTCTTGATTCCAAATGGAACGCATGGAATTAACACCTATCACAAATTATTGGGCTGTTCAAGCCTTTACTCAGGGGTTGAACGAACGGAGTTCGATAGCATCACGTCAACTGAAGCAGAATCTAATTGAATATCCGACAGTAACCTGGGCCGATGTGCATAATCAGTACCAGTCTAAGATCAGAGTTGAGGATGACCAATCGGGGACCCTTTCCGATTTCGTGTATCCGAACAGGTCCGCAGGTAGAAATCAGAGGGATATCGATAGGGAGCCTCGGTCGAACAGAGACCGATATTAGCGGTACAATGTAGATCGCAGAAATGGCAGCCATGGGCGCAATCTTACCCGAAATGATTGAAAGGGCGACCGAGGACAGAGTTCTCGGGGACTCATGAGCAAAAGTGGTTTTGATAAGCATGCCGATCCCACATAGGCACCGCGATTATCGGAGTACAACTTTAATATTGACACATCAGGTATTGTGTCGGCAATTGGGAGAATCAAAGATATTAGATGGCCTAGACCCATACAAACTGATCCTTCCCAGAGAAACCCCAATCTAATGTGCAAGTATCACGGCATGCATGGCCACAAAACTGAAGGCTGCAGACAACTGAGGGAGGAGGTAGCCCGTCTATTCAACGAGGTCCATCTTCGAGAGTTCCTAAGAGATCGAGCCAAAAACCATTTCATAGAAAGGGATGCCAACAGGAAAAACAAACAAGAAGAGCCACAACATGTGATCCATATGATCGTCGGTGGAGTCGATATTCCACAAGGGCCCATGTTCAAACGCACCAAAGTATCCATTACAAGGGAAAAACGGGCCCGATATTATGTACCAGAAGGCACCGTATCATTCAACGATGAGGAAGCACAAGGAATATTTCAACCCCACAATGATGCTATGGTAATTTCTATCCTTATGAATAAAATTCAGGTTAAACGTGTATTAATTGATCCAGGGAGCTCGACAAATATAATTCGATCGAGGGTTGTAGAGCAGCTTGGCTTGCAAGATCAAATCGTACCTGCAGCTCGGGTCCTGAATGATTTCAACATGGCCAGCAAAACATATAGAGGTGAATTAATTTTACCGGTGAACGTAGCTGGAACTATACAAGAAACCAAATTCCATGTAATCGAGGGCGAGATGAGATACAACGCCCTGATCGGAAGGCCCTGGATTCACAACATGAGGACAGTCCCTTCGACTCTCCACCAAATGTTAAAATTCCAAATGTCGGACGGGGTGAAAACGATATTGGGGAGCAACATGCTGAAAAAGAAATGTTCGCGGTCAATGAGGTAATACCGATATTGGCTCTTTCAACCACAAATGGGTCGGAGGTCAAAGGAAAACAGGAGGCCAAATAGTAACCACATCCACCAGCCTCGACTCAGTCGAGAAAGTAGGGAATGGAAGAAGAGGATGACGACCACTAGATCCCTCGATCCTTCATTATTCCCGAAGATTCCAACGCCACCAAATCAACAGTCCAAGAGCTGGAACAGGTTATATTGATCGAGTACCTGCCTGAACGAAAGGTATAACTTGGTATGGGGTTAATCCCCAAACTCAGAAAAAACTCATTAAATTTCTTATTGATAATATGGATTGTTTTGCTTGGTCCCACTTAGATATGACAGGGATCCCACTAGAGATAACAACACATCGATTGAGTTTGGACCCGAATTTCAAACTGGTAAAACAAAAGAGAAGACCCCAGTCCGAGGTAAAATATGCATTCCTCAAGGACGTAACTGAACTTCTCAAAATAGGATCCATTCAGGAAGTAAAATATCCCGAATGGTTAGCAAACATAGTTGTGGTCTCCAAAAAGGGGAACAAACTTAGGATGTCCGTAGATTATAAAGATTTAAACAAAGCATTTCCTAAAGACTCTCTTTTCCTCTGCGAATATCGATCGCATGATCGATGCCACGGTCGACCATGAGACCCTTAGTTTTCTCGACGCCTACTCCGGGTACAATCAAATTCAAATGAACCCGGAGGATAAGGAAAAGACTTCATTAATCACTAAATATGGCACATATTATTATAACATAATGCCTTTTGGACTAAAAAATGCTAGTGCTACATACCAACGCCTAGTGAACAAAATGTTCAAAGAGTAAATAGGTGAATCAATGGAGGTATATATTGACGATATGCTAGTTAAGTCCCTGCGCGCAGAGGACCATTTAACACATTTGAAGGAAACCTTCAACATATTGAGAAGATATAATATGAAGCTCAAACCCTAGAAATGTGCCTTCGGGGTCGGTTCGCGCAAGTTCCTCGGCTTTATGGTGTCGAATCGAGGAATCGAAATAAACCCCGACAAAATCAAGGCGATCGAAGACATCACAATCATGGACAGCGTTAAAGCCGTACAAAGATTGACAGAACGAATAGGCGCCTTAGGCCGATTCATTTCGAGGTCTTCAGATCAAAGCCACAGGTTCTTCTCGCTGCTAAAAAAGAAGAACAATTTTGCTTGGACCCGGAATGCCAACAGGCGTTGGAAGAATTAAAGCGGTACCTCTCAAGTCCACCATCGCTTCATACTCCAAAAGAAGACGAACAACTCTACTTATCTTAGCAGTATCGGAAGTCGCGGTAAGTGGTGTCCTAGTTCGAGAAGATCAAGGTACGCAATTTCCCATTTATTATATTAGTCAAACTTTAGGTGAGGTCGAGACCCGGTACCCACACTTAGAAAAATTGGCGCTTACTGTCGCGCCCCTTTTTCTCGCAAAATCGGGTTTCGACACGTGACAACTCTTTTAAAGGAGGTGTTAAACAGAGAGAGTCACCACCTAACGATTTTTAAGGTGCGTTAGGGAACCTATTTGCAAATTACTCTAGTTTAACTAGTCTACGCCACCAAAGATCGGGTAAGGGCTCAAATTACCTCGAAGAGAAGGTGTTAGGCACTCTTCAAGGTCCACAACTGTAGGTCTCGGCCAAACTCAAATTATATGAATTATTCAGATAAACAAATAGAAAATAAGAGGCTTAGGCCGTTATTACCAAAAAAAAGTCCTTGAATAAACACAAATAATTGATTTAAAGACAGGATGGTTGGGGGGGGGGGGAGGGCTAAGTTTTTTACCTAAAGGATCGCCCCGTGCAACACAAATAATACTTCGTAACTCCATTGAGATGGGGTGCTACTCGTATTATTCAGCAGACACAGACTATAATCTCCTTCTACCCGATTACTATCTTTAAGCTTGCTACCTAGAGCGCACTAATTGATTCTAAATCGTGCCTTATGCGTGCACTACTTGTCCCATACCTATGGCCCAGGAGGCTTTGGACCTACTATTTGGATGGTTCTAGACTTCACTCAGGTTGCTCAAATGATAAATCTAAGGGATGTTCAATAACATGTAGGACTGCACATAAAGACATTAAATGGCTCAAGTTGGCCTCCACAGGTAAGCAATAAATGCACGCAAACAAATTTTGCATATTAGGCAGGTGACATTTTAGAATTAATACGAAATAGAGTCTTTAAATCCTATAGTCATGGATTTTAGGTGATTCTGGATTTTCAACGTACAGGTAGTGTCTCTTTGCATATTGCGAGTATTACAAATCCTATAAGCATGTTTTCTAAATTGTTTATGAAATAAGGCAGTGAGACAATTTGACAGTTCATAATAACCAACATTTGATTTTATCAGCATACTTTCTAGGCAAGTAATAGAGTCTTATAGGCAGGATTTCTAAGAATTGGCAATCAAAACTGGGTTTTATCCTTTCATTCCTATAGGCATGCTGTCTGGGCGAGCAATATGATGGGAATAACAGTAACAATTATTAATTCGATTATGTCCTACAGGCATGATATCTATGCGAATATTGTGAAGAGCAAGTATGTAATCCTATAGGTATGAGATCTAACATGAAGAAGTTTGAATGAATAATTACTGAATTGTAGTATAATTGGCAGTTAATAATGTAAGAGAAATGAACATGTGAGCAAGTAAAATTATTTATGTCCTATAGGCATGTTATCTAACAAACACATAGAGCATGTTGAACAAATTGAACATTCAAATCCTATAGGCAGGATTTCTACTCTTTCATGCAAACATTAGAATAGACCCATTTTCCCAATTTTACTAATACCCCAATTGTTATTACAGGCCCAATAATGAAATAAATAGTGGGCCTAAGATAGGCCCAAAGTGTACCCAGCCTAGCCAGGCCTTCAATTTCGTCTCCACACAGATTTTAGCATAACTCAGAATCACAAGATAACTTGGACCAACCCAACAACCATAGTTGATCAAAGGATCTAGGAAAACAATCATTTACACAAACCAATTGGTCTATTCAGTAGACATAGAGAGGGCAGAATTGAGCAGTCAAGAAGAAAGTGGCCAAGAACCTTAGGAACTAGTGTGTTAGAGTTCGCAAGGGTCTCAAAATGGACCCCGAGCAGTGCTCACACTAGGGAGTTAATAGAGAAGTATTTAGGGGGCCTTGGCTTTCAGCCGACCATGAATTAGAGGTTTAGAATAGGGAAAGCAACCAATGAAAATAGTAGTAAAGTAATAAGGTTTGGAAAAAGTGCATTTGCAAACATTACAAAGTGATCACATAGTGAACATGTCAACACAGAGGGTGCATGAATTCAAGAAAACAAGTTAATGCTGCAAGCTTTGCTTAATACATTGGGGCAATGCATATTTGTTACATACTGATAAACAAGGGAACATCAGGTCATCTAATTAACACTAAATTAACAAGTTCAACCTCAAGGATCAAATTATGCTAAACCCAGGTATTAACAGTACAACTTATACTTGATGAAGCAAACAAAATCAGATATCACAAAGGGCACCAGTCAAGAAAGACTAGTCTAAAGGATAACCAGTTGTTAGGGGTACAGAACTGGGTAGGGCAAGAACACACTAAGTGACAAACATAGTCATAGGAACAAATTACAACTAGAGTGAAGGTTTCAACAGATTACGACATACTAATAACATAAATTAATCACTATAGAAATTCAGAATCAGGCAGGAAACATGATTAGGCCATACAACTAATGCAAACACTCAAATTGTTAACACATTAAGCTAAACATGCTTCAAACTATCCAAATTGCCTAAGTCAGATACAAAGATATTTTTTTAGACTAACAGTTTAGGCGTAAGATAATGCGAGAGAAGTTCATGCTATAGGCAGAATTACACAATGAAGAAAGTCAAGGAATTATATCCAGTCATGCAATTTCATAGAGTAGAGATATGCTAATAAGAGAATAAGGGAATGAACAGTGCGAAGGTTGAGAACTAACCAGTTATTGCTGAACAAGTAGACAAATAAGAAAAGACCCAGAATCTCAGATATGTCAAGTTCCCAAGGGTTTCAAAGAACCCAGGGCAGTGCTCACACCCAAGGAAAGTCGGAAAGTAGGAAATCTGGTGGCCTTGGGTTTGAGCCAGCCAAGAGCCAAAGTAGAACAAGATAATAAACGAACACAGAGCAAACCCCCAATTTTCAGTGGAAATTTTAGCGATTGAAGTCTTGTCTAGAAGGGAATGAGGGAGGGGTTTATATAGTAGTAAGATCGAATAATAAACAAGGGAGACATAGTGATTTAAGAAACAAATAAGGTAAATAAACATGCAAATCAATTAAAAATCAATTCAAGAGATCTGTAGACCCTAGTTTTTAGGGAAAATAAATATCCACAGAATATAAACAAAAATCGGACTCACAGTAGCATAGGACGCATATAGACAAAATAACACTCGAAAATCAAGGATTTGAACCATTTTTTGTTTGATTTATGAGAGATCTGCTTGCCATATTTAGGAAGCACTATAGGAGAATAGCCAGTACCAAAAAGAGGTCGAATATGGCAAGAAATAACAATCAAATCTCATATTCAGTAGGATTAGGAGAAGATTTTAAGGACGTCAGGTTTAGGATTCTTCAGAGAGAGAAAGGGAGATGAGAGGGTTTTGGGGGGGGGGGGGGGTTATAGGG